>JAJIYU010003661.1:0-26221 GCA_030144865.1 Tinospora cordifolia
TTCTACATCAGAAATCAAAAGTCGTTTTCCTGTTTGAGAGAGTATGCTCTGTAGTTGCATCTCGTACGATCTTTTACATCAGAAATCGAACATCTGTGTTTTTGTTGATTTATCATTTTATATTGTAGTATATTCAATTTCTGTTGAAATATTTATATACCATGCTCTTGCACACAAAAGTCAGATCAAATGAGATTTCAACCACTTACCGATACAGGGGACTTTCTATGTTCCATGTAGAATTGGAACTGACTGTCAATATTGATACCAGCATGGAACGGGTTTCAAAAATGATTCCACTGGAAATGAGTTTGAGTTTCAGAATTGATCTCTCTCCCTAGATCTAGAGCACAGAGGGTATTCCCATTCGGTCAAAACTACGACTGAATTAATATATTAGTTGAATCGAATTAATCTCTGAAAGTGTTTGATCTGCTTGCATTGGCTGGTTGGAATAATGGATTAAATAGATGGAATCATTCACTGGGCTATGTAGCTCATCCCCTTATTTTTCACAACAGGAAATTAATCAGCCTGCGAAGAGATTTTTCCATAGAAAGTTTTATTTATTTTATTGTAGGGCACATCGGCCTAAGTGGAATCATGTATCTTTAGCTTTAAATTTACTTTTCATTGTAATGGAATATTATACTTGGAATTGTTGAATGAACAAATGAAGAATCTTCTTTACTATGATGTCATTTTGTACATAGACTAATGTAAACAGGAACCCTAATGCATTTGGGTCTAAGAAGAAGAAAATGTAGCACGGGCCCGTCTCCCGGGCATCCCAAGATTTTTGATTAAAGAGAATTGAACCGTCAGATGATGTGGAAGATGAAACTTGGGAAGCGGGGTGTTACACAAGACCCCTCCCATTTTGCGTATGTTATTTCTATTGACTCGAGCCTCTTATCTAATGCAGTACTGAAAAAGAAAGTTTTGAAGCAAAAGGTTTATAAGACTAGGTTAAAGATGACATTGAATTATCTTTGGGCATTTCATGTTGGGTGGCATGATCACATTCTAAATGTTGTTGACATCAAGGCTGACTGTAATTGTGGGTATTGCGTCATTGCAGCAAGCCTCGGTTTTGTTGGCAGCAGGTGAGAATTGATATGCTACGCGAAGTTGACAGTTTTGAAGCTCAATATCACACTTATCTAGGTTCAACTAGGGTGTAAGAAATGAAGGAATCATTAAAATGTGACTAATCACTGACTCCACTAGAGAAATGGATGACACTACTTGACATGGGTTTATTAGTGGCAACTACTTTCAATACAATGTTAGTCCAATTATCTAATAATCAGTTCATGACATTCCTCCCACTATGAAGCGAAGCATTGCCTTTTCAAATGAGGAATATGATTGGGATAGGGTTTGTTAATGATACTCACTTTGTTAGGATAAATATCTACTACTTTTCTTTAATTAGTAATTTGATAAATAATTATGTTTGTGAATAATTATTTTTATTCTATGTAAGTTTTATTCAAGCCTAATGTGCTAATTCCACCAATATCGAAAGAATGACAGATAATCAGGGATCCCCGGACAGAAGGTTGGGCAAGCCGCTACAAAGTGTTTGATGTCTTTGAAAAAAATGTTCTACACAACAAAGAATATATTAGTCTCAATACTCCGTAGCCTAGTTTTCTCTATGTACATAGGACAATATTACTTTTGTATATAAATTCATTATAAATAACCATTACAAAAAAATTTATATGTTGTCAACTTTGAATGAACTACTGATATAAATGATCGTTATGTGACCCAGGGCCGAGACCCTCACTGTGGGTTTCGGCCTAGTATGGCTGAGACCTACATAGTTGGCCTTAGCCTAGATCGACCAAGACCCAAACTTGGTTCTCAGCCCTGGGTGGTCGAGAACCATTGAAATGTTCTCGACCATCCAGGCTGAGACCATTTGTGTAGGTTTCAGCCGACCTGGGCCGAGACCCACAGTGAGGGTCATGGGTCTCGACCTGGTTGGTTGAGACCTACAGTGAGGGTCTTGGCCCTAGGTGGCTGAGACCCATTCCAACACGTGATTTTTTTTATTTTTTATTTTTAAATTGTTTAGCTCGAATTTAGAATGCAAGCATCTGTACACTAAATACATGAATACACACTAAAATTGTAAACAAAGATTATAACTAAAATTAAGTTTCTGTCGGTTACAACTCAAAGTCATTACAATGTCTCCCAAAATATCTAAATCTAGTTATCACGAGAGGCCTTCCACTTCTTTGAAAGAAACCTTCGAAATGGCTGCGATGATCCAACAACATTTGGTGAAATAGAGCTCAAAGGTGTGTTTGCCTCATCAACAATCCCAGAAGTCACTCCTCCAATGTCAATACTTGCGAGCTCATCGATCATGGAGTCAACACAGTTGCGTGTTTTATCAAGGGTTAATTGATCTTCAGACAGTGATCTCCACTGTAGCCCAGTGTCCAATATAACCCTTTTTTGTTGGCACAAAAAATTAAAACTATTAAAAGACAAACATAAATTTATTGTTGTTTAAATGTTCAACGTAATGAATATTTACCCGAACGATATCATTGTCTAAATTGTGGATGTCATGCTCATCAAATGCCTCTGGGTTTTCAAAAATAGGATGAGATATTGATGAGAACCATTCCATGTAACTTGGTGACCCCTGATGATGAGTCCCATGGATGACGTGCCTCATCCCCCCGAACACTGTAGCCTAGGACATGGTTTTGCCACCTTTCAAATAATTGAGGAATAAACATGTGCTTCACTGAATATTTATCGCCGATGGCCCCTTAATCTACTTTCATTGGCTCAAGTGGAGGGTCAAGTATTGACTGCACAAATCCTAACTGTTAAAGAAATTGATCGGGGTGGTATAACTCTACAACATCTAAACAGTTAATCAACCCAATATAAAATGCAACCTCCGGTATAGGTTAGCCTTCTCTTGACTCCCTATATGGATCCTAGTAAACCTGAAAGGATAGAACTACTTTAAGTTAAAAGATTTCAATAACTATTTATAATACAAAGATTTCAATAATATGTAATACTTACCTCGTGAGGATGTAACTCATCGATTGTCTGACGCAATGTCAACATATAGTCATCATCAAGACCTGCCTCCATCCTTTGGGTCCACATAACAACCCAAGACAAATTATTATAGTAGTGAGGATTGACACGTGGAAGAGTAAAGGGACAATGGCTATATATCAAATCCTATAGAAATCACAAATTGAAACGATCATCATTTATATAGAAAACACAAAATGTATAAGGTTAAATAAGGGTCACAAATATACCTCAAATAGGGTGAGATATTTTGCAACCTGACAAACATCAACTCGTGAAGCACTACCGAGCTAGCGGTACAAAAAGGTAAGAGTTGCTACTCTCCACGCATACGACTCGATAGTATCAACATTATTTAAAAGCTGAAGGAATGACACATGAACTTAGGTACTACTCTTATCAATAAACAATGTGCTACCCAATAGATACAAAATAAAAGCTCTGGCAGTTGCTTCAACATTATAATATTCATTTGTATTCTCTTTGGACGTACCAAAGAGATTTTTTAGCCATCTCTTGCTTATTATGAGTCTTTTAGCCGTTCTAATCTCTTCAACAACTTCTTCTTCAGAAAAATTAAGGCACTCACACACCAACTGCACAACACCATCAAACTTCATCGGCTTTGCTGCAATTGATTTTTCCATCACTGGAATGCAAAGAAGAATACAAACATCATTAAATGTAATCGACATCTCACCAAATGGGAGGTGAAATGTGTTCGTCTCTAGATGCCACCTCTTGACGAATACCGATATAAGCGTCCTATTAGCATAGCCATAGGAACAAGCGATCAACGGGCTCAGTCCAGATTTATTGATCAAATCCTATAGGCGACCCTATTCTGGGTGATATTTAAGGTCCTAGGACTTGATCATATTCTTGTAGTTAATACATTTTAGTAGACCTCGATGCTGCACTCACATAAGTTTTTTTTTTCAAATTATTAATAATTCCTTGTTGACAAAATAAAATATTTTACTATAAATTACTTTCAGTGATATAAATTTACCTCATTCTTCCATACAGTTGTAGCAATATGATGCTTAAAACTCTTAAAAACAGACATATCACTCGGATCACCGAGAAAAGGTCAAGTAGTGGCTTCACCTTCTTTATGCTCATCATGTTCTTGGCCAACTTCATGTTCTTCACTTTCATTTTCTACAAACTATGATGAACTTTCACTGACTAACAGAAGATTAGATCTTGCCACCACCATCGCTCGCCTCTGGTGATGTCGTTAAAGGAGGCTTCGAGAAGATGCACTTTTTGATTAAGTGCTTGATATATTTTTCGTAATCATTTTCTTCTTTGGTGTTGCTTCTGCATAAAATATGACTAATCAATAATTTATTATAATATTCAAAAGCAAATAAACATATAAATAAATAAACAGTAATTATAATTTCTGTAATTATGTGTCTTGGCCATGTGGGTTGCTTGCCCATAGTGGAACTAGACTCTAACAAAGAGTCTCGGCCCAGTTGGGTGAGACTTCTACTTGAAGGAAGGGTTGAGACTTTCTCTTAGAGTCTCGACCTATGTGGACTGAGACCATTCCTTGGGGTCTCGGCTACTGTGGACCGGGACCATTCTTGGGGTCTCAGCCAAGTAGGTCGAGACTCTCATGAGAGCCTTGGACTTGTGTGGCTAAGACTCTCGTCGGGCCGATCCATCAACAAGGGATGCCATTTCTTGCGATTCATATACGAAATTGAAGAAAACCTTGTCTAAATCACGATAAAATAACTTTTAAACACAAAAAATTATCAAATCTTACCAAATCTGCGTGATTTTTCAAATGTTTTCACGAGGAAGATGTCGATTTTTGGCCGTTGGGGTGATAAGCTGGTGAAGAGGAACTGTTTTGGGTGGTTAAGTTTTAATTAGACTTTAAACAAGGGTGGTTTAGTATTTTCAGTAAAAAGGTAGGGTGTATTTATCATTTCTTTAACAATTGTGAGGTGAACTTAGTAATAGGGGTGAACTAATCCACTTGTGGGGTTATTTTAGCCCCACCCAAAAAAATTTTCTCTAGCAAAAGTCCAACTTCTTGAAATTGACAAACAATTATTTATTCTTATCATCTGTCAATATGATGTCATTGGCAATTACCTGAAAAAGTTCATCCAAAAATATTGGAAGACCAGATTCGTGGACTTGATTAAACGTGATTTGTCAACTTTGAAAACATCAGCAAAAATCACAAAATACCTCATGGAAAAACAAGTTCACAAAAATCTTATATATGCACTATATCTAGTTGTAAATAAGGGTGATAATTCGTCTTATTGAGTCATTATGTAATAAACGAATTATTTTGTAAACGAATCTAACTCATATATTATAAATAAAAATCCGATTTATTTATTAATCGTGTCAGATTTACAAATTCAAACTTTGCCATATCAATTGTGCCCAATGCGCAATATGACATATTCTTTGTCTAGAACTCAACTCAGTAGAAAGTAGAACAGGTTCTTTTTTTTTTTTAATCATAAAATGTCTCTTAGTAGTGGACAGCTTGGGTCAGTAAAGGGCACAAGACATGCTTACGTTTACAAGGCAATCCTGTCATATATATGTAGTGTGTTTTTCTATCATGTTCCTTGTCATGTATTGATCATTTATTTGCTAGCAATAATATGGTCTAATATCTACCGCCAAGCTCAAAACTACCTTGTTTGCATGAAGGTTTAGTCTTCTCGGAAGTTGGATGGAATGTGTTTGGTACACTCATTGAAAGTGGAACTATATACTTAACTCTTCACTTGCCGAGTTGTGTACTACATCGATCTGTTTTACGTATAGCTCATGCGTGCTGATGTGCTCTACTTGATCATTACCCTTATGTGAACATTTGTGTTGATTCTTTCACCGAGATACACGATAATAATTGTGGATGTGAGCTTGGTGACCATCATGCCACACATGCTCATCCTCACAATGTTCACTTGCCATTTAGCCACATTTTCGTTTTATCATTTATAAATCCATGTTTTGAAGAATGTGGCCATGGCTGCAAGCATTAATGGCGCTCGGTCCAATTCCTTTGTAAACATGCGTCTCCACTTCTATTTCTAGCATCTCAAACTTCGCTTGCGCTCTCTACTTAGTACTCTTCGCTTGCTTGACATCTTAAAATTTTAGCTCGATCCTTACATGTCTTTTTTGGGTAATCAACTCATTGATACATGTTATTTGTATTGCATATTAACTATTTTATACATATTATATATATATTTTGCATGAGTTAGATAGAAATTAAGACATTTATTTATAATTAGGTGTACGAGCATTTATATTAAGATTGCATATTTTTAAGTATTTAAAGAATTTTAAGATTATTTTTTATGTACTTTTATGTGTAATATAATGCTCAAGAAAAGTTTCTAGTAGTTTATACAAATACAAGCTAAATAGGTGAAGGTACACAGGTAAAAATTAAGGAAAGAAAGCTCAAACAAAGGCAGAAGATGGCAAAAACCTGTGAATCTTTGAGCATGAAACAAGCTCAAGCACAAGTCCAATAACAAGGAATGAGAGGCCCAAATGAGGATCTAACCCAAAAGCAAATAAGCCTAAGCATTCAAAGCCCATTTCCATTATTCATCAAACACAACAAGTTGCATATCGTGAAGAGCACATACACGATGTCAGGACCGCGATCTTCTCAGCCATGACCGTGGTCCTGCAAGGAGGTTGGCACTAATTGAGTGAAAAATTCAGATTTTTAAGAGACAATTATGTGATTGCAGTCCAAGATCACGATTTTGCGATTAGGGTTGTTATTTAACATATTGTGTTAGTATTTAACTAGGGTTCTTATGGGTGAAAAACTAAAAATAGCCCCTCTATTAGTTTTTTTATTATTGAATTGCTAATTATTTAGTTGCTAGACGGCCAGAGGTGGAGAGCATAGAGCAAAGACGAAGAAGAACATGAAGAACAATATCGAAGTCTAAGATGATCTTTCTTTTATTTAATTCTTTGTTCAGAATGCTTTACACTATGTCCAGCTTGTGTTTCAATTTCTAGGATGTGATTTCAACTATTAGAACCTTTGATTTTGATTTTCAATTAATCTATTATGATATTTTGTTTTCTATTTTGTGTGATTAATGTTTTTTATCT
Source organism: Tinospora cordifolia (assembly GCA_030144865.1). Classification (NCBI taxonomy): domain Eukaryota; kingdom Viridiplantae; phylum Streptophyta; class Magnoliopsida; order Ranunculales; family Menispermaceae; genus Tinospora; species Tinospora cordifolia. The sequence goes on from JAJIYU010003661.1 coordinate 7,222, forward strand.
ATAGGCCATAGATAGGTTGATCTCAAATTGTTAACTAATTTTAGAGAGAGGTTTAACAGTTGGATAATCAAAATATAGACCTAGAACAATCAATGGATCACAAGGTTACTGATTCTTTAAAAGGTTGCACAGGAATTACGATTTTAATACATTAGTTTATTGACTATACGTCTTGAGAGGAGGTATTAGACAGTTTGATTAATAGATATTAAGGCACATCGAGAGAGAATTTTAGTGAAAATGCTATACCCTACAAAATTAAGAGTCAGACTAATTCAAATAAGAATTGAAAGGAAATATATGAGATTTTATAATCTTAGATACTTAATTCATAGAATTTCAATCAAATACTTGTTTGTTTTCAACTTGCTTTTGATTTAATTTAAGTTTTCAATCTTCATTTCAATTATTAGCCTTAATAAAATTGATACTAAAATTAGATTGAGATTGGAGATTATTAATTATATACAGTTTCTCGAAGACGATATTTGGTGAATATATAATATTCATCGTGTATTACTATTGCGATCCTGTACACTTGCAGAAATATCAACAATGCACCTTATGTTCTTAATGCTAAGGTGTTGGCCCACCTTCTAGCTACTGCTCTTGAGAAGGAGCCTTTAAACCATAGCAGGTCGACCCCATTACGTGGAAATTGAGTGAAAGTGTGCTTAAATGTATAGAAGTGAGGATTTTCTTGGTGCATCGAAGCCAAATACCTCTAGTAAACTTGTCGAGGGCCCTTCAATGGGTTTTACTGGGTATTGCCTAAGTGGAAAACGTCCTCAAAGATATGATCATAAATGATACTCCATACCTTCGAGTGCCTAGCCTGATCTAAGACCCATGAGCTTTCAAGACCACCAAATTGGGCACTCAACTTGCATTTTTCAATTTCTCAAGGTGGTCGTTGATAATCTTAGACATGATCCTAGAAAATGAGTCCCCAATGCTAAGCCACCTAAGTGGTCAGCAAAACCTGGAAGAGCAAGTGACTTTTTTCCTTTTTTTTTTTTTTTTTTTTTTCAAATAACTAGGTGTAGGAGTCATGCAGACCAAGTTACAGAGACATACATCCAATTTGTATCAATTCAATGACTATTGACCTTTTGGTAAGGAGTAGACCCAAGATCTACCATGAACTTTTATGGCCTCCCACAAATGCAATTAAGCAACAAAGTTATCAAATATTACGGAAAATTCTACCATTTTTTTTTTTTGAAAAGAAGAAAATTCTACCATTGTGGTTTAAACATATCAATCATGGGGGTAGCTAAGGATGCAATTTGCCCAATACCTACTTTATCTTTAGCAAATGCCTTTCTGTGGGTCTCTCTCAATTTAAAAAAAGCGTAGCTATCATCCTTGTGAACCATACATCTAAACGTTAAATATCAAATGTATGACTATTTCAGCAAAACCAAAAGTCCCCATAACTGACTTTCATCAACCTAGTTTACTTTGACTTTAAGACAGGCATTTAAGTAGGACACGACCTGCTGAAGAAGAATGGCCCAGATGCAACTTATTATATATATACAATGAAGTTGAGCTTATCCAATTATAGAGAAAAGAGAGGAAAGAAGAAAATGGGGAAGTTGTGGCTTGCAGCTCTTTTCATCATACTACTTTGGTCTCCATCTCTGTGTCCTCTCAAGGCAGAATCAAGGGTCATTCATTTTTCTTCCTTCCCAGGTAATATATATATACACATTCAATTCAATAGTTACAACTTCAATGATCATATAATATTAGCTGGTTTACAGATGTTACCTTTGTCTGCTTTGATGAAGTGCAGGAAGTGAACTGTGAAGGATTGTGAGAGAACACCCTTTAACCTTCGGATCTCCTAAACCAAATGACAGAAATGTTGTCCACTGAAAGTAGCAAGCAAAAAGAACAAAATCATGGCAGCATATAAGAATATGATCCTCACAAAAAAGTTTTCAATATATGACTCTACCATCATCTGATTTGTAAAAGAAGTTTCTCTTTGGTTTACATAAAGGGCTTTTTAGAATTTAACTATATCGGGAATGGAACAAGGGAATTCATTGTCCAAAAGCTGTGCTAGCAACGGCCTTTACAAAAAGAAAAATAAATAAATATAAGAAAAGGTTCTTGGGCCATTCCTTCCTTTGCTGAACACCTTGAATACAATGGATACAGTTTAACTCCGGCTTTTTACAAAAACAGGGAAGGGAGGATACACCTTTTATTGAGAGATGCTAAGGCCCCATATCTAAAGCAGAATGAAACAAGTAAAAGGAAATGAAGTGGCCTTATATCACAGTTCCACTGGGTATCAAAGCATCCTTAATAACTGTGACAATTCCGCTCTTAATGAAGTAACCATCTGTTTCTCGTGCCGCTTCCTGAACATTGTCACCGTTAATAATCTGAAAAGAGAGATTTCACAACATCAGTGATTTAGTCTTCACCAACACTCATGTTTTTGAACAGCAAACAATTTCATAAGACAAGAGCATAAAAAAAGTTAGAAGCACAACCTTGACATTTTCTCCAATACGTGCATTTTTGTCAATAATTGCTCTCTTGATGTGAGAATTCTTGCCAATTCCAATTGGTACACTTCCTTTTGCAGCAAGAAATCTCCTATCTGCATCAGTCTGGTGAAAACATAATGATAAAATCATCAGTAATGTGTAAATTTAACACATGGTAATTTAGCATGTGCTGTATTCGGTTCTCCAACGAACTTCAATCTTCAGATATGAAAAGATATAAGAACTCCTTTTACCAGACCGAATTCCATAAAACAAATTTATTGTAAGAAATACCTCATAATAATCTGCTCCCATCAGTAGGGTATCTTCTATGATTGCCCCCTCCGAAATGCAGGAACGGAGACCAACAACAGAATGGTGAATTTTGCAGTTCTGAAAGGATGGAAGTGAAGGATAATTGAATGCATCAGCTCAATTCATTATATATACATACATACATATATATATATATATATATATTTTATAACAGAACATGCATGATGATCAAAAATAGGCTTATGCACCATCCTATACAAGATGAAAATGATAAACTTTCTCAGGTAGCTTACCTTGATCACACAACCTTCACCAATAACACTATCAGTTACATCAGCATCAAGCATCTTTGAAGGTGGCAAGTATCGAGGTTGTGTATAGATTGGAGAAGAACGATCATAGAAGCTGCAAATTGCAATTCGATTTCGTAATAATTTGCAAGATTGAGAAGAAAGCTGCTCACAGAATAATATATTCAAAGAACAACATGAATAGCTTTGACTTGTACAAAAATAACCTGAAATCTGGTATTGGCTTCTTGGTGATTCCCAGATTTGCATTGTAGAAAGCTTCAATGGTACCAATGTCTTCCCAATAACCATCAAACAAGTAAGCTTGCACCTGACAAGTTAAGCACCAAGTTGGAGCAAGAGAGACCGAAATTTTAGGAATGTGAAAGCTAAGTCTAGCCATGCACAACTACAGAAGGCAACTTTGCAATTTGTGAGTAAGAAAGCACATAAAGCAAAAGTGAAGAAAACTGGAGAAAGTACATGGTTTCAATAGAAAGTGAACTAAAGAAAGCATACCCTCATTCCGATGGAGGTTGCCCCAGGAATAACTTCACTACCAAAATCGTTGGCTCCAGGGAAGTCATCACGAAGTAACCTCAACATCACATCTTTACTAACAACATATATACCCATACTTGCAATGTATGGCATTTCTTTTGCTCTATGATCATCAAGGCCTAAAATGGTAGTATCAACCTGACATCAATATAATAAAAACCATTAGAAAATTTTTTTAATTAAAATTTACATGGTTACCAATTTGAATATGAACTTGATGAGAATGCATGCAATAAATGTTAGAAGAACTGAATCAGTTGAAACAAAACAGCCTACCCTCATTGCTTTTAATTGCTCCCCTTTTGGTTTCTCGGCAAATTCAATAATGCGTCCTTCTTCATCAATCTTCATAAGACCAAATGCAGAAGCACGTTTTTCATCCATAGGCAATGCAGCCACAGTGATGTCAGCATCAGTTTCCCTATGAGCTTGAATAAACCTTTCATAGTCCATACGATATAGATGATCACCAGCAAGAATCAGGAATTCCATGACATTGTGCTCCTCAAACAGCCATAAATACTGCCTCACAGCATCAGCAGTACCCTATACATATTTAAAAAAAAAAACGAGTCATAAATTCAATGTATCTTCATCTGAACATAAAGCAACTTCAAGATGAACTCGAGTCTCAGAATAACTGTTATGTCCTGCAAATAATAATCACAAATGGAAAAGAGAACTAAGGGTACATGAAAGGTAAAAATCATAGAAATATGTGAAAGATCTGTAGTTGGAGATTCAATGGAAAGAAGATGTGAAACAAGCAATGTTACTTTTATCTTACGTATTACGTTTGTGCCAGCAGGATATGCCATAAAAGACTCAATGGTAGAAAAATATGATTCCTAAATTTATCAGAAAGACAAATGTAAATAAGGCTTTCAGAATGAGATATTGGTTACTCAACACAATCATCATAAATTTCCAAATTCAAAGCACTCATATTCCAGTCAACAACCTCAAAAATGATTTCTAATGGGAAATAAAGTTAAGTAGAAAAGGACTAAAAAACATGAAAAACCTGTTAGTGCGCTCCTAACGGATGAATCAGAAGGATCGCAAAAACACAACCTTAAAAAACCAAATTGTTACAACTCAAAGAAGTTGAAATACAAACAGAAACATATGATTATATACAAAGTTCTATAATTTACCTGGAACCAGTTTGGATTCTCAGGGCTTTGCTGAGCAGCAAGTACTTCAACAAACCCTTCATTCTTGTATCCTCCCATGTTACTTGCATAAGCCCGGGAAAGATGGCGGTTAAGAGATGCAGAATTGAATTGTGTGAGGACATATATCTTTGATATGTTACTATTCAAACAATTGCTGACAGGAATATCAATGAGTCTATAATTTGCTCCCAGAGGAACAGCAGGTTTTGCCCTCTTCTTGGTAAGAGGGTATAGACGAGTTCCAGCCCCACCTCCAAGAATAACTCCCAGAACACTCTGCATGTATTTCATGCCAACTTCAGTTCTCAAACAATCATACATGAAGTGGAACTGTAGTTACAGAATTGAAAAGAAAAAAGATAATATATATGTAATGACAAAAAAAAAAAAGGTATGCTTTGTAAGGTGAGCCTTCTAATACATTAAAAAGGCGCAAACAGACACACATACACAACGATGGAAGGTTATTGTGGATTCAGAACCAACTTCCAGAGTGCAGACCCCTTACTTAAGATAAGTCACATACTGCAGCAAATGTCATGATCATTGAGAAAAATACTTGAAAGGAAGCATAGAAGACAGAGAGATAACTGGCATTAAGCATAGCAGTAAAAGAGACACTACAGCTCAGGGAGGCCAAACTAGCATGAACCTTGTGGAGCAGAAGAATTTTTTGAAAGGGTATAAGGAATGGAGTGGTTTCAAAAGGTTGCCTGAGGAACAAGAATCCAGACAGAGGTGAACCATTTCACCAGCTTGAGAGACGCAAATATCAATCTCCCCTTGGGAACTAAAGTATAAACAAAGGAAAAAAAAAAAAAAGATTTTGGGACAAATAAAATATTCCAATATCAATCTTTAGTCATTAGATATTAATCATGAAGGTTGGCGGTGGGACCCACAGGGTTAAGGCCAAACGATCTATTGAAACAGTGGGGTCTACAAATCAGGGTGATGATGATTTTAGTAATTAATCACAGATTCAGCACCAAGTAACACAAGAGTCTAATACCAAGCTACTTAACAGAACAATTAATTACAACAACGCACTTCTAATTTAAAACATATTCCCCAGAACTGAGATCTAACAGCAATAGCTTTTGAATAACTTCCTTTGCTTTTTGCATAAAGGGGGAGAGAGAGAGAATAAATACAAAACAAACGTCTTTGTGAGTAACAAATCAAGCCAAAGCTTCCAGATCAAACCAAATAGATTAAGCAAGTGAACTTAATTCTAATATGTCCGCAAATCTCTCAACATCACAGCTAAAATGGATCCCAATTAAAACTCAGAGAACAAACCAAATTAAGAATCTTCAACAACCGGGAAAAAAAAGCCACGAATGATTCAACAGAAAACCAATTTTTAAATCACCAAGACTTGAAAACCTGAAGAAAACCCAAACTACGAATGTAAACTCACTCTGCTTGCATCAGGATCTAGACATGTCTGCGAGTTCTTCGAATCCGAAACCGCCCTGGGAGACACCAAGATTGGGAACCTTACATTTCCGGCAGTCTTCCGGCGAGCACAAAAATCTTTCAACTGAATCCTCTCCCCAACAAGCTGGGAATTACCGGAGGAAAGATTCTGGTGCGCGGATTTGAAGCCGGAAGTGGCAACTTTCCGGCTGAGATTCCCCGGAAACGAAGACGGAATCATCGGTGTTCCGATCGTCATTGTCGCCATTGAAGTAGTGGAGAAATTCAAAAGAAATTCTCAGTTGAAATCTCCGAATTTCTCTGCAACTGTGAAACAGAGAGAGCCCGTGAGACTGAGCTCGGAGAGGTGGGGCGTATTTATAGGGAGATTCTGATCGGCAAATTACTGCGTGAGAATTTGCCACTGAGGTTTGATGAGAATTACGAAATGAACCAACGGCTCAGAATCATAGGAAACGAATGAGTCACAATAATGAGAATAATAGTCAATTGTAGAATGATTAAATTAACATGAAAAGAAGCAAATATCTTTTTTCACCTGACAATACAAATTAATTAATAATAATAATGAAGTCTGGAATTAGATAGATAGTGGTTCCTGTCACCCTCATTTTCATACAATTTGCCTGTCACTCCAAAAATGTCAGATGTCATGCACTAATGATATAATATAATATATATTTCTTTCCTATAGTGTAAGAATAATGAATTTTTAAGTGTAATAGTTATCAGAAACCTGTATTTTATAATAGATGACATTAGATACTACAAACAAAATATTTATGTAATGTTTTTAACTTTTTGTGAAATTAAAACTACATTATGATCTTTATATAGATTTTTTTTTTCAAAAAAGCAAATGGCCATTTTTTCTTTAAACTAGGATGAATAAATAAAAATTGTTTTTAGTATAAACTGAAATTATTAACACAAACAAATTAATTTTGTATATTCTTCGTAGTGGAATTATTAGAAATTTGTCACCATCCATACTTATAGGAAGATTTTAAATAATCATAAAAAATTTTATTTAAATTTAAAAAATAAAGATTATTAAATTTATTATTATTTATAATTATTAAATAATTTGATGCACTTCTTAAGATATACAATTCCTATTCATCTAAATACTATTGGTAATGCAGTTAGTAAAAAGTAAACTGAAAAAATATAATTCTTTTTTTTTTTTTTTGAATTGAATACAAAAGAAGGCAAAAAAAAAAAAAAAAAAGAAATGCTAATAACTTCAATAATCATCACTTATGCACATTCATTTCATGGAATGTTTTCTTACCATTTTTATTATCAGTTTTCTCCCACGTAATTAAGTGATTTCTTACTTTCTTGGACTAATCCTTCAAAGCTTCGACATTATAAAAGAATTTGGGCCGGATAAAATGAGACCTTGCTAGGTCTTACGATCCATCTATTCTCGTATTTAATATAGAAAAAATTACAAACAATGACAGATAAAATATATTATTAAAAATATATACCTTTTTTTCCCTAAAGTTTGAATCATAAAATATATTGTTAAATATTATCAATTATGTTAGATTATTTATATATTTTGTAGCCAAAACAATTTCTATTTCACTTGTTTTCATTTATGAAAGCTAAAGCCCTAAATCGACGAAAAGATATCATGTTTTTTATTCCATTTCTGATTTAGAAATTGTTCCATTTTATCAATGAAGAAGATGACCATTAAATTTGATTTGAAGTTTGTTGCATCTCCTTTGGAAATGAAGCTTCGTAATTCAAAGTCGAAGATTTTGTCAAACCAAAGTAAAGATGTAAAGATGATTATCATAAATGATTGTCCTGTAAAAAGCTTGAAGAAAGTTGTTTATGAGAATCTTCATCTACAATGTTATATCACTATTATATCAACTTTTGGTACATCAATGTTGCACCAACTTTTAGTATACAAATTTTATACCGACTGTATACTAATGTTATATCAATTGAAGCCGAAGATATACCAATATTATACCGATTGTATATCAACTTATGATATAGCAATAATTGTTAAATAATGGTTTTTACCTACAATTATACACTACTACTATAACAAACTCTTCTAGTTGACATTAAGAGTGGATTTAACAATCTCAATTCTTGAATTCTTACTCGTTCTTTTGTATTTAAAAAAAGATTAGGCACAAACTAAAATTTTTAGCTTTCTAAAATTCAAAAAAGTTTCTTATTTTTATGATCTAAGTTTTGTTTTCTTTTACATATAATTACATGATTCTTGTTGAAGTCGTGGTAATTTTCTTTTATTGAATGATTGCATGATTCTTGTTGAAGCACTAGTGATTTTTTTTTGCTGAAGATTTGACATGCGAAGATGTTTTCTATTATGTTTCTGGTACGTGTATAAAAACAAAAATAATGATATTTCTATCATTATTTCTGTTTTTTTTTTGGGCAGAAATGTATGTTTTCCATTCATATATAGTACAGGCCCATACTCATAGTGGTATTGGATCCAGGCTTGGTTATGCTGTGGGCCTTCGCCTTCCCGTTGTCCCTTTCTCATAACCATAATTTCTGGTGGCATGGAGGGGCGCGGGAGGTCGTTAGGACCGTTGAAATTTCTGTAAGTACCGAATGAGACGGTGACTCTGGAAGAAACGCGCTGCGTGTTGTCTCTCCGAGCATTTCTCCGTCTTTTTCTTCTTCTTCCTTTTTTCCTTCTCCAGAAGGATTTGTTTTCCTTTTTCTTCTCTTCTTCTTCTGCTTCTTCTTTCTGAAACCCTAGATCTTGACGATTCTTTCGCATCCATTATTATTCCACGCTGCAGCAGCGATTAATCTTCTTCATTTCTAACTCACAAGATCATGGGAAAAGGCTCCTTGGAGGTAATTGTCCGCTTATTTGAAAAAAGAAAGAAAGAAATCTTGAAGCGTTTTATAATGTAACGTAACTGATTGAATGAATGGAAAGTGTTGAAGGTGTTGATGAAATTTTTGATTTTTTTGAAAGTTTGTTTCTTGATTTAGTCGCCTTTTTTTTTTTTTGTAAAGAAGAAGAAATTTGGGTTTGCAAATTTGTAGGATTTCTTTTCTGGTGTAATATTCCTGCAAAAATTACGTGGATTTTCCTATGAAAACTATGATTAGCAATGGTGCAACATAGTAATACTTTATGTGAATTCCATGCTAGGATACATCTTCTTTCTTCTTTTTGAAACAGATGGATACCAAGTTGTTGACTTAACAAACACTCATCTCGAAATGATCTTTTCCTTTCTTATTAATATTTACTTTGACATGTTGGTTTTAATTGGTGATTTGTGCTTTTTTTAATTTTAAATTTTTTTGTATATACAATACTGGTATAAGGTAATTAAAAGGGGCATTTTCCTCATTATTTTTATATTATTTGTGAATTTTTATTTTTGATCCTATTTAGAAACATTGATGACATAGATGGGATCGCTGAATGAAAAATAGATGCACACGTTTGAGGACGAGAGTCTTGACGGCACAATTGCTTTGGCTACCAAGGAAAATCTGTCGGATGTGGCAGGGCACGAGTCTTTTTCGAGTTCTTCACAAAGTTTGAGTTCGGGAGGTAGATTTACAATGAATAGAGTATTTAGGAGCTTAAAGGTTGTAATCTTCTCAAATAAACTTAACCTGCTTTTGCCTTGTGGGCCACTAGCCATCCTTGTCCATTCACTGAATGGTAACCATGTAAGTTGAACAAGTTCATGAATGCAACATTTTTTTTTATGTCTGTCTATATGCTTTGATTAATTTCTAAAAGTGGATTGCAGGGATGGGTATTTTTACTATGCTTGTTGGGTATAACACCTTTGGCTGAGCGTTTAGGTTTCACTACAGAGTAAGGATTTATTCAGTGGTTCTGATGTGATTGATAGTGTTTTGTACTCTCTACTTGGTATTAATTTTTGCAGTATTGTGACTTGATTCGGACCTAATCCCATGTGGCATTCCTCTACACCAGGCAACTAGCACTATTCACTGGCGAAACAGGTAAATGCTTGGCCAATAATCCTTTTTTTTGCTGATCCTTTAGTTCTTGACATTATTCCAACCTCTTTTCTATACCTTTCCCTTTCATCAAATCTTATATAGAGCACAAAATTTGCAATTCTTTGCCATATTTTTGCGACGTACCTCTTATTTAGCTTTCGATTGCAAATATTCTTCATCAACCAAATCTTCTTAGAACTATTCTTTGAATAATTTGGTCGTAACTTTTGACACCATCATTGCAAATGCTTTATCCCAAAGATATTCCTCTATACAATTCACTAATAAAGGAGAGACCTCAAGGGACAAGAAGTTTTGACATAACTATCAATCTTATCAAATGGCTATCCTAGTCCCATCAATGGGTAAATTTATCAGTAACACATAAGGAATTTGGAGGGAACGCTTGACCGCAATTTAAAAGTATAGGTTAAAATCTTAAACTACAACTTCAAAACCAAGAAAACAGCAGAGAATCTGATTTTGGACACAACAAGTAATTTTCAGTGGGGGCTCCTTTAAGTGTAGACTTTGGGAGAATTCAATGCAATGATCAAATACATGCCTCTATATCAAACTGGGGGTCTGATTGATTTGCAATATGCTAGAAGTGCCTAACAAAGAAACACACAGTCATGTCTGAAATGTTAATGCTTGCTGATGATATTATTTCTTTTTCCATCTAAGAATGATACATATTCAAGATTTTAAGTTTTTAATGTTGTGTATTGCATTGCGACTTGCAGTGGGAGGACTCCTAAACGCAACTTTTGGAAATGCAACTGAATTGATAATATCAATTTATGCATTGAAGAATGGGATGATACGTGTTGTTCAGCAATCACTGCTAGGCTCAATTTTGTCAAATATGTTACTTGTGCTTGGATGTGCATTCTTCTGTGGTGGCATTGTGTTTTACAAGAAGGACCAGCTTTTTAACAAGGTAAAATATTTGTATTCTTCTGTAATCTTTTATGTTGTTTCATGAGAAAGTTTATTTGATTTTATGTTTATCGGCAGACAGCTGCTGCTGTGAACTCAGGATTGCTGTTGATGGCAGTTATGGGGCTACTTTTTCCAGCTGTGCTCCATTTCACTCACACGGAGTTGCATTTTGGAAAGTCGGAGTTGGCCCTCTCAAGATTTAGCAGCTGCATTATGCTTGTTGCATATACTGCCTACCTTTTTTTCCAGCTGCAGAATCAGAAGAGTCAAGGCGAACGTGTGAATGATGTTAGTCTTCTCAACTTATATTGTTCTTATATTTAACATTGTCGTGGAATTTATTATACTGAAAGCAAGATTTTATTAGACATATGATATACATATGGATTAATCAAAGATTTAGGTCAAAAATGAATGCTGATAACATGAGTGATAATTGTTGAAGTTTTTCTTTTCCAAATTAATTCCCTGAGACAGATCTCTGGATGGCAGAATTCAAAAGAGTGGTTTTTTAATTTGCTTTCGTATTCTTGTGGAAGCATTGTTAAGAAATATATTGTGCGGGATAATTATTTTGCGCCATCATTCTTTTGAGAAACTGATGAATGTCTGTGCTTTGGATGCTTGATAATAGCTGACCTATTTAGTTCAGCTGTTCTAGTTTACCATTATTATACAGAACAATATTATTTACTATCTCAAACTTCATCTCATTCACCATGGTTTTTTAATAAATGGTCACTCAGGGTGAAAGTCAGACCGATGGAAGCGAAGATGATGATGAAGTTCCTGAGATCTCTAAATGGGAGTCAATAATCTGGCTTGCAATTTTGGCCCTTTGGATTGCAGCCCTCTCAGAATATCTTGTTGATGCTTTAGAGGTACCTTGGTCATATCAGCTAATGAAATCCATACTTGTATAACATGACCGAGGATATATTTACTCCTTAGACAAGAAAGCTTATACAAATTTTTTCATTTGTATTTTGTACAACAACATGCTTTATATTAGTCATGATGCAAGTATTGGCTAGCTTACGTTCTACAGGGAGCAGCTGTTGCATGGAAAATGCCTGTTGCATTTCTTAGTGTCATCGTGCTTCCGATTGTGGGGAATGCAGCAGAGCATGCAAGTGCTATTGTTTTTGCTATGAAAGACAAGCTTGTAAGTTCCTCAATGACTATAAATAAGTTACAATTCAAAAGGAAAACTTAATAGATACCCATGTGGCAGCACCAGGATTGGACATGATCTGACGGATTATGAATCTTTAGCAGCACAACTTAGAACTCAATCTTTGTTTAGAAATATCTGATTGTATTTAATTTACTTGTTTTCTTAGGATATTTCTTTGGGAGTTGCAATTGGGTCCTCCACACAGATATCTATGTTTGGGGTAAGAAAAATATATTTGGCAGTTAGTAGTTGGCATCCATAGTACTCTCAATTTACCAACCTTAATTGTTTGGTGAAAGACTCTCGCGTTGACTTATACTGTTCAAGATTCTCCAAATTTCTGATTTGTTGTTCCATGTAAAGAAAATTATGTTACAGTTGACATAAATCCTTTTCAAACTTTCTTTAATTCATCTTTTAGTTTATAGTTTAAAAATGGTTACTGCATATTGGCTGCAGATTCCTTTCTGTGTCGTTGTGGGGTGGATCATGGGGCACCCAATGGACTTAAATTTTCAGCTTTTCGAGACAGCAACACTTTTCATAACTGTTTTAGTTGTAGCCTTCTTGCTTCAGGTTTGATTGAAAACAGTTCCTACTTATTTATTTTCTTCAATGACTTGTATTTATTTATGGAGCCTTCAGGATAGACTTGCACATCTTATTTGCGATAGTTTCTATTTATAGTCCTTATGGTAGCGATAAAAATTTCTAAAATATTTTTTGGCCCATCTGGTTAAAAGTTAACTGCTTGCCCGAAAATTTGACAGTGCTATCTGATGTATGGATTCCTCACTTTTCCCTACTGTTTTGGGGTGGTTGCAGGATGGAACTTCTAATTACTTTAAAGGATTAATGCTCACTCTATGTTATCTGATAGTAGCTGCAAGTTTCTTTGTACATGTAGATCCTTCGTCAGTAGGTGAGTTCCTAGGAATTTGAATTATTATAAATGAGCAACATGACTCAACATTAAGTTGACTCTAATCGATTTTGCAGCAGATAGGCCGGGGAGAAGATAGCAGTTGACTAGTAATGGATTATTCGGTGGTGTTTGAGCCCTTTGGATTGCTGCAGAATCTGTTATAATTCTTTGGCTCCCTGGAAGATAATTTGCCTGGACAGATATTAATTTCATGAATACTGGGAAGAGACAAAGTCAATACTATATAGGTTGAGAAAGGAAGAGAATGCAAAAAATATCAACATGTGGTTGCTTTTCATCTCCGGTGCTCCCACATGGTTCCCCCTTTTTTCTTGTGTTTCATTCTTTCTTAATTTGAAAATAGAGTTTGAAATTTGAAGGCTTTTTTAAATTTTCTTTCTTCACATCTTGGTCTGTCATAATTCATAACTTGCCTCGTGTATTAATCATAAGAAGAACTGTACACACAAAAATTAAGATTTTCATTAACTAATGAGTTCGAAGCTGTAACTTGTGCAATCCTACCTGAAGAGAGTTACCCCTGCATAGGTAGTCACCAAACTCTAGATTAGTTCAACCTCACAAAAGGGTCACCGTGTAGTAAACCGAAAAAAAAAGTTAATTAAAAAAAATCTACTTGAGAAAGGGTTGATGAACTTTTTTACAGTTGCAGCTATGTTGACTTGGAAGTTCTGATACTTCAAATCAAATTTGAAATGTCATCTGCTGAATAATTCAGTTGTCTATTTAATGTTTTGGGATAGGGATAATTGTCATAATTTTCTATTGTTCCTTTTTCTTTGTTTTAATGCCCCACCTTGGCATTCCTGAAGTTTCTTGGATGTGGGACTGTGCAACGTGTTTCTCAAATTGATTTTCCAAATAGAAATTTCATCAACCATTCGTTTGCGAGAAAAAAATTTTCAGCAGTTTTGAAGACAACAAACTCTTTGACATGTAATGTCATTATTTGATGACATCTCAATGAGGGTGATTAATTAATACTGTTTAAGTACTTGGAATTAATGGTGCAATGTTGATAAATTGAATTGAATTGATTTTCTTGTATGTATCATCAGTTTACACGGCTATATACTGATGTCTGCGAGAATAAAAGGCAATTACAATGCTATGGAAACTTTCTAGAATATATATATATATAGATGCATCTTATATATAGAAAATATATATAATATACATATCTTATATAGTAACTAATGTTTTATATAGTGGATTAATAAACTTCCAATATTGAAAAGGCAAACTTTTGAGCAGCATGGAAAGGAAAAATGATAAGAACGCGGAATATTCGCACTAAAATTCAAGCAAGCAATTATATAAGTAGTTAACAGCAATTTGTTGTGTACTTTTTATCATCGTTCTTTAGAGCTTTTATAGAGAGAGAGAAAGAACGAGAGAGAGAGAGAGAGAGAGAGAGAGAGAGAGAGAGAGAGAGAGAGAGAGAGAGATGGTGAGGATAGTGTTGGAGGGTGTTGAGAAAGACGGCAAAGCTGGTGCTTTTGGAATTCCTGGATGTTTGCCTTTGCTTTGCCTGGTTGTCTTGTCACTCACCTTGGTATCCGTGGTCATCTTTGTTTGCTCAGAATCTCAAAAGAAGCCTAGAAGACATCATAGGAATGGTGGCGGTGCTGCTTGCGGTGGCAGCGTTGGTGGCTGTGGTGGTGGTGATGGTGATGGTGATGGCGGTTGTGGAGACGGTTGCTGATATTAGTGAATAGAAGTTACTCATTTGATGGAAAATTAAGCATATGACACTCTCTCAAGCACGTAGGACAACATTACCAATAACAGTGAGTACAGCCATTGTTTATTTATTTTACTACACTCAAAGAATGCCAAGGAGCAAATTCCCACAGGAAAGCCTGTATTTACGTTTGAACCTTCTTCTCCATAGAATAACATTTTATAAGAGAAACTTTGGCTACTTATAAAGTCTTTTCCTAATTGAATATTCATTAGTTAAACGAAGCTGACTACTAAAAAAACATAAAAAGTAAAGCTTAAATGCAACAATTTAATGTGCAATTACTAAAGGGTTTTTATAAGAAAAAATCATATCACAATGGTATATAGTAATAAAAAATACCATCAAGTTAAATTTTTTGAACACATAAGGAAATATACAGCTTTAAATTTAATTTTCTACTTTCTGTTTATATGTGATCCAGTATAAATTATAACATATTAGAATCTCAAAATAGCCTATAAATGATTTCGACACCTTCAAATTCAAATTCTATTTTTTAACTATGAAAAAAATGGAACACAAAGATAATACAAAAAAATGTTGGAGCACTAGACATGAAACTAAGAACATGTTGATGTATCTTGCATTTCTCTTTCTTTCTAACTCTATCTAGTATTGACTTTGGCTCTTCACTAAGTATGCGTGAAAAAGTGTATCTGTCCAGCCAAATTCTCTTTGGATGAGGGGAAGAACTAGAGTAAATTTGGCAGGAAACCAAGTTTACCATGAGACAACATAAAATGAGCATTAATTTTATAAAGCAATTAGACTCTCCATTATTCATGTGCGAATGAACTAAGAAAAACATAATTGAGAAACCAACATCTTTGGGTTGTTGGGGGTGGGGGGATCACAGTTGCTTTGGATGAGATTGGTCAATAGAACTTGTATGCACTTGCTAATATTGGTCAATAGAACTTGTATGCACTTGCTAATATTGCTATATGTGTTGGGCTTTACAACTCTAATCAATCAATCTAATATAAAATACTATTTAATTATTAAATCAAATAATTATACAAACAATTTAATATGATTTAGCTGATTGATGGTTACTTAAATGAGTAAAAATATTAATTATCCCAAAAATATTATAAATCACTAAGCCTCATCTTATGAGTACTCACTTTTTGTCACTAACCATCACCGGTAATATTTTAGTGTATAAATCACACTACTCGCCCATTTTTTCACTTCTTAGTTAATTTAACTGACCCTTATTTATATTCGATATTAAACAAACTTTTAATAAAATCTAAACACTATACTTAGTAATCTAATATAATAAGAAAGTTAAAAATTAAAACCTTCTAACAAAAATTAATGCAATTCATATTATAATTATACTCAAATTACACACTTTTTATTTTATTTGAAGTTAAGTCAAAATTCTAACAATTTTCACTTTAATGAGTGTAACAACCCATAATTTTTATTGTACATGAACATAACGTGTATGTGTGTAAGTATATATTATATACGTACATGTAAATAAAAATAATATCACGTGAAATAAAAGAAAATGCAATTCATAAAGAGGGTTAGGAAAAAAAAAATTTGGGTAATTTAATAATAATAATAATAATAATAATGATGATAATGGTGATGATGATGATAATAATAATAATAATAATAATAATAATAATAATAATAATAATAATAAGGAGATTATTATAAGCTAAATGTACTAAATCAAATAAATTATTATTTTTTATAATGGGTTGAATTGAGATTATATAATATGATTCGTAATGGGTAGAATTATAAATCATGTTATGTAATGGGTCTCTAATCATATTATGTAATTTAACTATAGTGTAGGTAGGCCATTTATATAGTGGTAAAAAATAATAAAAAAAAGAAATACATATGCTTTACGTTGGGTTAGAGGAATTGCAAACAAAAGAGGATAGAACATAAATGTGACTATAGCATATTTGAATATGATGGATGTGTTATGGATGATGTGCATGGAGGGGTATATGGATGATGGTGGCAAGCATGTGAATATCTTACATTTAGGTGAGTGGGCGATGGGCAGCCCCACTCTTTCATTTCCTATTTACTCTCGGAAGGCTTACAGATGCGAGAAAGGGGAAATCGAAGCAATAGAAATTTGACGATTTTTCGTCGGATTCAATGCGTTGGTAAAACTTTTCGTCTAATTTTAATAACAAAAATGCTCAATAAGCCAGATATTACGATCCTAGGATATTATTTCTAACTAATAGCGAGTATTTTATAGTAATACTCAAAAATAAAATATGTAACACTCCAGAATTTTGCGAGCTCGTCACGTCACAAGCTAATATAAGATAAAATATTATTTTGTGAAACTATGCGATTATAAAAAAAACAAAAATAAAAATATAAAAGAACAAAAATAAAAGAGATAATAGTTTTAATATATGTATATTTGAGGGCGATTGATCGAAATCTTAGTTGAATAAAATGTAATAGTTTAGATTATCTTATTTTATACACATCTAAGATTATGGTGAATGAGATTTAATATAAAAGTTTTCGTGGTTGACGGAATTTTTGTTGCGAATAAAATTGAAATAAAACAATTAAAATGAATAAAATAAAAAATAATTAAAAACTAAAATAATAATTATACACATGATAGGAGAGTTAAGGTGATTAAATAATTAAGTATTGCTATTGTTGTTACAAATTAATGCTTATAATAAAGTTTAAACAACTAAAGTGATCAACCAACTAAAATTTTAAATAAATTAAATTAAATTTTGGACAGGGTTAACAAATTTAGTATATACTAAAGTTTTTAAACAAAGTAGCATTGACCTATGAATAATAAATTTGCATGGGTTTATATTAAGTTTTAAACAAAGAAAATAATGAAAAAAAAGAATTTAAACAAATTAAAGTATTTTATGGATCTTGGTCAAACTGGAAAAAAAAATATCGAAAATTCGTGCTTTAGAAATTTTTCTAACTGGAGAAGAAATCCAGAACTACCTAGTACTCACAGTTGGATAAAGAGAAACAAACGAATAGACAAATCAAGAAAATGAAGAACAACCAAGAAGTAGACGAAAATTCTGGAAATTGAAAGAAATTTGTTGTGGGGTTTATTGGGTTTGAGGAGGACGAAGATGATGCAGTGAGGATGGGGGGGTCTCGGCGTACAAAATAGAGCAACAGAAAATATCGAGAGACACATCAATGGTGTCTCCTTTTGGTTAAATTATATTGTATTATTTAATTTTTCTTTCTTAAAATTCGTTTAGTTACTGATATCTTGACCCATACTATCAGTAGGTGTTCAGAAGGAGAAGATGGTTCCTAAAAACTATAATTACTTGATTTCCTCTTTTAAATATGTTGCTTCTACACCTTTTTCTAATGATCTACACGCACTTTAATTTCTCTTAATTTTCTTTTGAAATTATTCAAGCAATTCTTTTGTTTGGAATGTTTTCACCTTCTATGGTTAGCTGTTGGTGATATTAGGGTGCCCTCAATGATGCTCAATGGGTGCCTATGTGGTGCCCATTGAGCGCTAATTGCGTTAGACGCCCATTATCGGGCATCTGATGCAAGCAAAATGTGTTAGGTGCTAGAAATTTTTTTTATTTTTTTTTATGTGCTGGCACCTTAAATTTTTTCTTTGAATAATATATATATATATATTAAAAATTTTTAAATATATTTATTTTTCAATTTATAAAATAAAAATAAAAAATTATTTGAAGTTAAAATAAAATTGAAATGATTTTAAAATAAATAAATTTTTATTTTGAATAATATATAAATATAAATAAATCATTGTTTTTAAAAAACTTTAATAATATTTTTTTAAATAACTATTTCAAGTAAAAATTGATATTTATGAAATAAATACTTTTAAATAAATATTTTAAAAATTATATTTTAAATAAATAAATATATATAT
>JAJIYU010003662.1:0-26250 GCA_030144865.1 Tinospora cordifolia
TTCTACGTGGTCTACTGGCAACCGTCGATTCATTGGAGAACCCATGTTCATCCCAAAAGGAGGCACAGAAGATGATGGATATCTGGTGATAGTAGAGGTAAGCACCCAAGCCATTCCTTTTCACACATTCATCACATTACAAAATTAATACTTCTAGATGAAAAAAGTAATATGTATTACTTAAAATGACATATTCATTCGTTCAATAATTATAAATGTGTTTTCTCTATTTTTCAGTATGCAGTTTCAATAAAGAGGTGTTACCTTGTGGTCTTGGATCCTGCACGAATTGGAGAAGGTGATGCACTTATAGCAAGAGTTGAAGTTCCTAAAAACTTAAGTTTTCCTATGGGTTTCCATGGATTTTGGGCTGTCAATCATTGATTATAGATTTCATATGTAGTTAGTTTTCCATGTAAGGAAAACTTTTGAGATGGCTATTCATTAATTAAATTGAATATTATCGTCTAGAGTGACATTACTGTATGAAGAATTAATACACATGACTTCAGTAAGAAGCTTGTAAGAATTGAAGTAATATCTACCTAGCTAGAGTGGCCATTGCACCAAGCATTAGAGATCATCTTAAAAGTGGCTCTGCTCCCTTCTATGTCAACTTTTTTGTAAGAATGCAGCTGGCAGTCGTCCTTCCGGTCCAGGAGCCTTGAATGGGTTCATGGTGTGAAGAGCCTTGAGGGCCACTTCTAATAAGATGATCTCTCTAATGCTAGCATGATGTTTGAAAACTGTCTGGTTTGTGCGCCAAATATCATCAATTTTAAGGGCTTGAATTCTACTCTTCTTCCTCCTAGTAATGGTATTTAAATACAAGAAAAGCCAGACCTGAAGTCGCCAATCAAATTGAAGCCACTGGATACGAGATTTTTGAAACCATAACGCTCTTGCTTCAAAACATCATTGAATTCCTTAACAAGATTTGTTTCCAGTTCTGATAGGAAGTTAGAAGGTCTGAAAGTTAGAAACTTTTGGATTCCAGTTAAGCATGCTTTCATGACCCTTTTTATCATTTAAAAAAAAATATATTAATCCCATGTAGATTGTAACTCCATGCACAAATTAATCCCATGTAAGTTACATAAACACCTTGGTCGATAGATATTTTAACTCTTTATTATATTAGACATGAAAAATATAATAAAAATAAGAAATAAGAAAAAAATTAAAAAAAATATAAATAGAAAATTAAAAAAACTATTGTGTGCCATTAATATTGCAACAACGGCACAAAGACTAGAAAAAGTAAAAATAAATAAATAAAGGGGCGTTACCAAATGCTCAATGCTACAGAATGTTTAAAAAATAAAGGGTCTCTATTCTAACAAGTGCTTCATTTAGCCTTTGGGGCATTCCTAATGAGATGCCCTTATGTATTGCCTAGCATCTCATCCCCATTAATGAAGAATAATTTATAGTTAAATAAGTATTATTAAAGCACTTCAAAATAAATATTTTATTTCCTATGTATTTGATATTTATGTGTTATATAATAATTAGAACATCTTCAATGCAAACTATGGATGTAAGAAACCTGAGTATGACGTTTATGTGTCATATAATAATAAGAACATCATCCATGTAAACCTTGGATTGCAGAAAATATGAGTATCAGATCAAATAACTAGACATAAGATCAAAAGATATTTTTCTAATATAATCGTTTATTTTTACCATAAAGATGATAAAAGAACAAAGATAGAGTCCATAGATATGGCCTTCTATTTGAGTCATTAAAATTTTTAATTTTTTAATTTTTTTTTAAAAAAAGTTGACACAAAACTTAATTTCATAAACAAATAAGGACAGTAAATAATTATATTAAAGACCATTTTTTATTTAGTTTTTATTAAATGTCATTTATAATAGATATTTTCTGTGCAGTGATACAGGTATAGTTCATTTTTTGTTATTAATAAAAGAAAAGGACTGTATTTAGTTTTTTCATTTGCTTTGTCTTGGTAACTTAGTTATACCCCTTCGAAAATATTCGAAAAGCGTTCTCGTTAAAGCCGTTGGTTGTATATTTTCATTCCAGTGCCCGCGGAAACCGTCGCTGCAGTACCTGCCATTGGAGTATCGGGCGCAATCCTCTTTCTTCTATCGAAAAAGCAAAGGCATCCATGGATTCTCTGCAACATAATCCTCTTTCTTCTGTCGAAAATCTTTGCCGTTCTTCTTCTTTAGACCAGACCCAGAATTTCTCTACTTCTTCTTCTTATCAAACCCTAGCGTCGTATCATCGAACCGGCCATCTCTCCTCTCAACCTTCCGATTCGACCGATCGTAACTACCCACCACCTCCTCCTCCGCCCGGAGCAATCGATTCTTCGGACACGCAAAACCCTAATCCGCCCCCTTCCGAAAACCAATCTTCTTCGGATCTCAATGATCAAGGAAACAGCAATCACGTGATCCAAACCAATTCCAATTCGATGCCATCGCTCGGCAGAACGCAGAGTAGCAACGACAAGGACTATTCCGGTGGGGAAGAAGAGACAAGCAGCCGGCGGAAGCGCCGGAGCAGATGGGATCCTCCTTCCGAGTCCGAAAATCAGAACAACGGTGATTCCGGGACCCGCAAGCGAAAATCTCGTTGGGCGGATGGCGAGCCGAAGCCTATCGTCCAGTTGCCGGACTTCATGAAGGAATTTACAGGTGCAATGGATCCTGAACTCCAAGCTCTTAACATTAGGCTTCTTGAGATTAGTCGAATGTTATCGTCTGGCTTACCTTTGGATGATCGCCCAGAAGGTGCTCGATCCCCTTCTCCTGAACCTATTTATGATAACATGGGAATTCGCATTAATACTAGAGAGTACCGCGCGCGTGAACGACTTACTAAAGAGAGATTAGATATAATAACTCAGCTTGTGAAAAAGAACCCTAATTTTAAACCTCCAGCTGATTACCGACCTCCGAAGCTTCAGAAGAAGCTTTACATACCTATGAAAGAATGTCCTGGTTATAACTTTATCGGGCTTATAATTGGGCCGCGTGGTAACACGCAGAAGAGGATGGAGAAGGAAACGGGTGCAAAAATTGTCATTCGAGGGAAAGGTTCGGTTAAAGAAGGGAGGTTGCAACAGAAGAAGGATTTGAGACCAGATCCTTCGGAGAACGAGGATTTGCATGTTTTGGTCGAGGCAGAAACTCAAGAAGCACTTGATGCTGCTGCTGGGATGGTGGAGAAACTCTTGCAGCCTGTTGATGAAGTGCTAAATGAGCATAAGAGACAGCAGCTAAGGGAGCTTGCTGCTTTGAATGGCACGATAAGGGATGAAGAATTTTGTAGACTATGTGGTGAACAAGGGCATAGGCAGTATGCATGTCCGACGCGTACCTCAACTTTTAAGAGTGATGTTCTTTGTAAGATTTGTGGAGATGGAGGGCACCCAACAATTGATTGTCCTGTGAAGGGCACAACAGGGAAAAAAATGGATGATGAGTACCAAAACTTTTTGGCTGAATTAGGAGGAACTGCACCTGATTCTCTCACCAAGCAAAACTCCACTTTGTCTATTCTTGGTTCAAATGGTACGGGAAGGAATCCACCTTGGGCCAATGGTAATGCTGGTGGAGCTATTGGAAGCTCTGCGCAAGTAGGCTTGACTAGCATGGGAGCCAAGATAGGAAAGGATTATGATGAAACAAATTTATACATTGGAAATTTGCCACCTAATTTTGATGATGATAGCCTGATTCAGTTATTTTCATCATTTGGAAATATTGTTATGGCCAAAGTCATTAAGGATCGGGTTACTGGATTGAACAAAGGATATGGTTTTGTAAAGTATGCTGATATTTCTCAAGCCAATCAGGCTATAGCAACTATGAATGGTCACTCTCTTGAGGGAAGAGTTATAGCTGTAAGAGTTGCCGGTAAGCCACCTCAGCCTGCTGTGCCTCTTGGACCTCCTGCTCCACCTATGCCTTTGTCTAGTAATGCTACTGGGAGTGGCGGATACCCCTCTCAACAATATACAGCAGGCGGTCTGCCTGGCAGTGTACCAATGACAGGCTACACGAGTGCTCCGGTTCCATGGGGTCCTGTACCTCCTCCATATGCCCATTATCCCCCACCACCCCCTGGTTCAAGTATGTACACCTATGTTCAAGGTCAGTCTGTGCCCTCATATGCAGCTCAATATCCTCCGCAACCTCAGTCAAATCCTCCTGTTGCCCTTCCTTCTAAGTCACCCTCGAATGAAGCACAACAAAATCTCCCCTCTAGTGTAGAGTCTCAAAACAATGGGAATTCATTGTATGCAATGCCACCAAATGGTCAACCTACATGTCCTTCGTCTTCTTTTGGCTACTCATCTTATTACAGTGTGCCTTCGGTGTCTCATTCAACAGCAGACCATTCACAGTGTATAGGAATTGCACCTTGGGTCTCAAATCAGCCAGCACCACCAATTGATTCTTCGTCCGAGCAAACAATTTATGGGACTCAGTCTGAATATGAGAAGTTCATGGCAGAAATGAAGTGATGCAACTTGGCATTCAGCTTGGCTGGTAAGACAATGACATCCTTCTTTTATTTATTTATTTATTTTTTTTCTAAGTTGCTTTCTATATTATAACTTGATCGGTGGATGGAATGTTCATGAAAGAATTTAGCCTGGTTATTATTATTAGTGTCGTCATCAATACTTTCATCTTAGTAGGAGAAGGCTGCTATGGTCGTCATTTCTTTTATGATGATACTTACCTTGATGCTGTTGCTATGTTGCTTTATGGGATTTGAAGATTTTCATCTGTCTTAGCAGAGGGACAATCTCAGCTAGAGACTAAAATTTGAGGAGTTGAGCTTAGTGCTGCCTGGAAAATATTTTTGAGCCTCCCATAATTTTTTTTTTTTTTTTTGTTTTATCCGTCTAATGCATCTGTTGACTACTCTTCATGTTATGATATTAATTCTTGGCAGGCTTGAGGTTTCTGGGAGTTCTTCTGAACCTGAATTCTTACCCGTTGCTCTATGACTTCAACTTGTTGGAAGTTTCGGTCTCACATCTTTAACCTTGATGTGCTCTTTATGACAATTGCAGAGATTGATAACAGAGTCCAGTCATTTAGCATGCTGTCGGATTATTTTTCAGTATCATATCAGTGCTCCATTTGATTTTGGGATTGGGCATCTTATGCTCTATTGGTTGTTGTTGGCAGCCAAAGCATCTCAACTGCCTATTATGTTTTCCTAACTTTTACCTTGCATACTTTTTTATGGAGCTAATCACTGACAGTTTCTGTGTTGCTTTATGTTATATTGTCTATTTGCTCTACCTTTTCTTGTACGTTTATCATTTCTATGTTGATTCATTTAACTTGTGTTATTGGATTTTATTTTGATGCTCTTCCATTAGCCTGTTGACTATATCCGTGAAGCTGCTTGTTTATTTCAACCTTATTGAGAACTGCAGGTAACTCTTGCATATGCTGGAGTATGTCGAAATATTAGCAATGACATCATTATGAACGCTCTAAAATTAATTATCTGGTTGCTGACACTGCTAGTCTGATCCTCCTTTCCAATTATGTTGCAGGTTATGCCTGGATCGTTAATTATCAGCTTTTCAATTTACAAGTCATGGATGTTTGACTGAAATATTTTATATAATTTAATGATCATAATTTAGTTATTCCTTCTTTATCATGACATCCTGGTAAAAAGGATTTTTTTTTAAAAAAAGTACAGCTTTATTATAATTACAGTTACGCCTAGATGTCAGGATTAGGATCAATTCTTCCATTCTTCATTATAATTTTTTGTTGTATAACCTGTTGAAACTTGAGTTGTTAATTTTTTTTTTTTTGTAATTTTTTTGGTTTTAACTCTCTGTAAGACTAGGTCTTAGTGAATTTCTATTTATTGTAAAGTTCCTCTTCAGTTTGACTGGTTCTGTTTTTTTTTTTTTTTTTCTCTGTGAGTTGAAGAGAGAGAGAGAGAGAGAGAGAGAAAGAGAGTAAAAAAGCTCCTCTAAAAGATGAGATTCAATTATTGAAATTTATTTCCAAAATGAACAGTGGTAATGCGTTGCTTAGGGTATTGTGAATCCATGTTGATATGATCTCTGCAATGCAGTGCAATATCTGTAGCATGTTTTAGTTTCCGTAAGTTTAGGCTTTCTGTATCCTTAGCAACTTGGATCTAACTTTAATATGGTAGTTCTAACTAATTTTATCCATATATAAGTTTCCATGGCTGCCAAAAATTTATTTTCAGGTGGCTCCTGCAGCCTGAGAACTTTAATGCAGCTTTTGCTGATGAACTGATCTGTTCATTGTTTTATTGTTACATCTTGTTGAGGTATGATTAGAAAAACTTAAGCATTGCAAACTTGTATTTCAGTTTAAAAAGAATAAGGTCTAATGCAGCATTTTAGATTGAAATTCTTGTTTGATTTCAGTGGATCTACAGTGTGGCAAAGTTGATCGATTCGTCTGCTATATAGCAGCTATATGAACAAAAGGGGTATGAGATGCTACAATTGAATCATTGTTGGACATGTAGGATATACTATATTTTTATGGTTCAACCATCGTTTTGAAAATTTGCATTTGCTATTTCCATCAACCTAAATGACTGGTGAAGTTTTATACCTAGGAAATGTTCTATAATTTTCTTAGATGGAATGTGAAACTGATCCCCAGAAATTAACTTACAATTTTCTCTGTGGAGCAGCAAGGGCTAGCTAACATGCATTTAAAAGAAAAAAAAAAATTTGTGGCTTTAGAAGGTAGTCGTCATCCTTCCACGGAAGAGATTGTTTATCATTGCTATTACCTTGTTGGAACTCTTGTCATGTTGACAATGAAGCACGTTTGTGCTATAAACTCTGATTTCATCATTTGTTTTGTTTTATAAGGAGAAACTGATTTGAATCATGATGGGTTTCTGAGAGGGCCAGTCAAGGGCTACTTGTTACCTCTATTATATTTTATGGGTTTTACTTATCTACTATAATATATGTTTGATTTATTTCACATCTCTATCTTAATTTTGTTATTACTAGGTATGGTTGTGGCTTTTTTTTTTTAAAAAAAAATATTTTTAATTTGTAGATTTAAGTTCATTTTAATTTGCTTATTAAAGAAATGCCCAGCTGCATGCTAATATTAATTCAATAATTTTTAGGTGTTTGTCGAAGGTGTTGCTTTCTGGATCTCCAATTCGCAAAAGTTAAGTATTTTTGGGACCAAGTCATATCTATAATAATCTAAGTCTAGAGAGTCTAGATAAGTCTCACTAGTTGATTTTCCAAAATAGGAAGTGTATTTTCCATCACAGTTTGGTCCGCAAGCACATGTCAAATGACTAAAAGCTATTTTTGGTTCAAGTTCTGAAATAAACATAAAATCCATGCTATCAAAATATAATCCCACCCACAAAAAAAAAATTAAAAAAAAATAAATAAATAAAAAATAAAAGAGGCCCTACCATTAAAGTATGAGACTAACTTGTAAATTTTACATTGAAGCTTCTACCTACATCAACGAAATGGGAGCCTGGGCGTCAGAGAAGAAAGACGCGAGAAACAGTGGAGCACAAAACCCCTACCCCAAGGATTTCTTGAAATACCCCCTCTTTTACTTATTATAATTTTTTCTAATTTTTTTATAGTATTTGAAAATCTTTTAAGTAATTGAAGATATTATTAATAAAATATTTTTATTTAAAAATTTTCTTTTTCAAAAAAATCTCTATCATATTCTAAAATTAAATATTATACCTAAAACTCCTTTTTTAAAAAAAATATTTTAAAATAATTTTTTATATACAAAAATAATTTTAATTAATAAAAAATTAATTTTAAGTGTGTTTTTTAACTATAACCACTAGTATGAACTGGAAGGACAATCTTCAGAACGGACGGGGAAACAAGGTTTATTTAGAATAATTGGTCTTTTTGAATAGGATAACTCATCTTTTTTTTAATGTTTAACTTTAATAAAAATAAGGCTTACCCGTTGAAGCTCGTTATTCAATCTAAAAATAAGAGGCAAGACATTACTTAAAATTTTAAATCAACTTAAAGTATCTAATAATTCAATGATAAAATCGTAATCTTATTGAAATGAACATTGTTAGGGTCACATTTGGTCTTTATTTCAATAACTAAAACTCAAATTAATATGTCTAAATTGTTTAATCATAAATAAAAAAAATTGAATAAGAATTCAACAGAGAGTCATCAGAGTCAGTGCAACATCTAAGGGCTAGTTATATCTATGAAAGGAAAAAAAAAAGAGGGGGGATGAATTTTAAAAGTCCAGTGGATCCTCCTAGTTTTATAACAATAATTACATAAAAATAAGTAATAAATGCATAAGCACTTACAAACATTAAGTGTAACAATCAATATTTTACTATCTACAGTCGATCATACAGGTAAGAATCAATATTCCTAAATGGCTTGTTCAAAATCTTATTGGCCGTTCATTCTTAAAATTCTTATTCAAACTTTATAGTACAATTTTGTGACGACCCGTATTTTCAAATATATATTTTTCTAAATTTTTTATAGAGATACATGAATTTTTTCTAATTTTCTCTAATTTATGCAATTTAATTGGAGAAAATAGGATTAATTAAGAAATATCATTTTTAGGAAGGAATGGTATTTATTAGTGAGAAAATATGATTTTGGGTTAATTATATGAATTTTAGAAATGAATAAAGAATTTTTGGCAATTAATTGACTTTTCTTTGGATGAAAATGATAAATTCTGGGTAGAATATGCAAATTTTGGAAAAGTAAATGTATGAGCTGAAACTTAATGAATAGCTAAAAAAAATTCTTGGAAATTGAGTGGCAAGTGATGGATTTAAAAAAAAAAATTGTATATATAAGTGTATGTATACATTATTACAAAAGAATAAAAATAAAAAAGATAATGGGCCCGACTTGGGCCAAGGCGCACGGCCCTTGGGTAAGTCGAAAAGCCTGCACATGGCACAGGCCGAATTTGGCACGTTGGCTAGCCCACACGCCAACCCAACAGACCCCCCCCCCTTCGGCCGACCGACCGACCATCAATGCATGCCACCATCTGGCCACATGGCAACATTTCAGCTGTGCACTAACCCCTCAAACCAGCCACAAAATTTGGATCTTGCTTTTTGCATTTTTTTCCTTGCAACTTACCAACTTCAAACACTCATATCTCCTCCATTTCAACTTGATAATCGACGTTTTTATAGTCATTGGAAAGGTCTCAATACCAACTTCAAGAAGGTGCTGCCCATTGATCGAAAACCCAGGCCGTTTGAAGTAGAAACAACCTCGAACCCTAGCTATTCGCGACTGTAGAAACCCAGAAAGCTGGAAAGTTGTGTTATCCGATTTTTGCAAGACCGATGCCTAAGTCATCCAAAGTCCGATCTTAAGGTATTATAGTTCGTTTTAAAGTTTATATTGTCTACTTTAACTTTTATTTTATGAGGAACACCAACTGACCTCTCAAAACATGTTAACAATGGTGTCAAAGTGCGCTATTTGCTCACCGTTTCTTGGAAGCGATTTTGAGACCCCATGTGAAGTGGCTATGAACGACCATTGGGGCCAAGACTTGGCTGGATTAGACCCCTCATTTGAAGCTAAAAGAAGGTACAAATTTCAAACTCTAAGGCTTTGTATTGGTGATTTTACAAGCATGCAAAGATGCCCTGTTGTATATGAATCATGATACTTAGAAAATTTTCTAAAAAATCTGTTATAAGCCTATGTTTTGAGCTTGTTGCCATGAATTTTAAAAAATGTTTAACCATGTCCAATGGGGCTGATTTTTGGTAGGTATGTTCGTTAGATAACTGGTCATAGTGAGAAAAAGTTTCGTCTCGAATCGATAGGTCTATGTGGGTCAATTGAATGCATTGTCGATTGGTTGTCACATGCAATCCAGGAACACAAATTTCCTGATATCCCTAATAGAAACCACATCAAACATGGTTCAAAAATCACAAAGTAAAATTAGGTGTAGACAAAATCTGGAAAGTTTCGCACTAATCTGATATACGGATTGACTGCAGAAAAATTAGAAAATCTGCTACATAGATAGGACAAAAAAGGCTAAAATTTAGGTACCTGATATCCTAAATAAAAACTATGTCAAATGAAGTCTAAAAATCTCAAATTAAAATTCTAGTGAATATTTTGGAAGTATAGGTGGCATCTGAAAAATTTGCTCAAATCTGACATACGTAGTGATCGCAGGAAAATCAAAAAGTCCGCTGTGCAGACAGAATGAAAAATCTGAAATTTAAATACCTAGTATTCCTATTAGAAAATGTATCAAATGAGGTCCAAAAATTGAAAACTAAAATTATGGGGAATATTGCAGGGGTGTAGATCATATCTAAAAAGTTTCACGCAAATCCGACATACGGATTGTTCGCAGACGACAAATTTGTTCGCAGATAAGACCCAAGTAGGAAATTGACTAACTATGAAAAAATTAGGGGGATTTTGACCAAATTGGTCCACCTTGACCCAATTTGATACAAATTGACCAACCTTGACCAAAATTTACCAAGTTTGATCAGGTTTGACCAAGTCGAATTTGGGTTGACTAAGACTAATTAGGGATAGTAAGACTAAAATTAAGTTGCGTTTCATTAAGGAGCTAAAATTGAATTTAACGTAACGCAAATTTAGTGTATTTCAAGGAACTGGGCCGAGTATCGAAGAGACATCGGTGCACGGGACCCGAGGTAAATAGTTTGATTTAGTTGTTTACTTTAACTGTATTCTTTGCATGAAATGTGATTAAAAATGACATTGGTTGGATGGTTTCGTGTGATTAAACTACGTTGATTGATTTTAAACATATGTAATTATATACTCATAGTGAGATCATATGCTCGAGATCCAAGCCTAGGGTCAGGGTACACAACGTGATTGGATTAGACTCGAGAGCCGAGCGTCGGGTTTAGGGCATATGATCAGTGTGTCTAGCCCTAGACCCGTTCGAGTACGACACTTGAGGGTCGAGCATCGCAATTAGGGTATTCGATGAATACGCCTAGCTCATGACTCGCTTGAGAGGCTGGTACGTCTAACTCATAACCGACTCGAGTGACGACCATATGGTTGTATTTAAATGATTTGAACCCTAATCCTGATATAATTTTGAGTTGCATGTATTTAAATTTGTTTTCTTTAACTGTTGGACTATTTATAAATGTTTTATTACCTGATTTACTATTATGCATTGTTTTGTCATTACTGTTCATGCATACATGCACTGTTTTTGGAATACGAGTTATTGTGACATGCTAGTTTTACTACTCACTGAGCCACGTTATACATTAGGCTCACTACTCTACTAACATTTCAGGTTCCTCAGCAACTGACAAGGGAAAAGGCATTGTGATAGCCTAGTCCCCTGAGTGGTCTTCTATTTCTTTTGGTCCTATAAGAGGTTGGTCGCTTTTTGTATGTCAGTAATTTTAAATGGTTAGATTGCACTTTTGGAATATGACATATGTATTATTCTGTTTACCCTTGCACGTTAATGAATGGATCTTTCGATTACTCTGATGTGTGTGGATGTTGAGGATTTGGTAAAGCTTAATGGTGACTAGGCAAAATTGACTCAATGAGTAAGTTCGTTGAGTCATCGTGCCAGTCGGGCCGCCCTTCGGCCTAGGGAAGGGGTCCCAACAAATTCTAGTATCATTCTAAAACTTTGGAGTGCACATGGCCAATCCATTCTGTTTTCGAAGCAATGTTCTCAATCTCAGACCATCGACAATGCCTTCAACTAGTGCATTGCCCCAGAAAATGGATTGTTAACTTTATTAATGTTATAATTAGTGTGTACAAAATCATCATCATAATTTTGAGTGCAATTAAACAATTCAAAAGAACTCTATATGTGTGGCATATGTCATGCAATGTATAATATATTCAATAATCAAGTGAACAAGCAAGCAAGTCACACTAACATGCCCTTAATTCAACGTTCAATTACACAACATTTACTATTCAATACTTATGTAATATTGAAATAAGTCAAGTTTTCATTCCCACCTTGAATTGCTAACTTCTTTATTTCTTTATTTTCGCTTTCTAAAATTGAAGTGATGCCTGAACCTAATGAAAAATATTTATTATTTTAGAAATAATCTATTTGACAACTTGCTTTCTTTGAAAATTTCCTTTCTAAGAAACTTGCCAAATCTATTATCATTTTTTTAGAACTTTCTACTTATCATATTTTTTAAATAAACAAACTAGAAATATATTAATAGTAAGTTTCTTTAAAATATGACCTTCTAATTTTTATTTTTTTTGTCCATTCCTATTCTAAAACGTTACAAATTTACATAATAGTTAAATACGAAAATTACGCTTTCTAATTTCAAACTTTTCAAAACATAAAGTTTTTAATTTAAAAATCAAGTTATTTAAAATAGGTATGTTAGTTATAAATTAACA
Source organism: Tinospora cordifolia (assembly GCA_030144865.1). NCBI lineage: Eukaryota > Viridiplantae > Streptophyta > Magnoliopsida > Ranunculales > Menispermaceae > Tinospora > Tinospora cordifolia. The sequence goes on from JAJIYU010003662.1 coordinate 12,459, forward strand.
TACTTCTAGGTTTAGAAAACTTATTTTCAAAATTTCTATAAACCTTTATTTTATATTTTGAAAGTATCATAATGTTTTTTGAACAAATAAAACTGAATTTAAAATTTAACAAAAGAAAACCCTCAAAATAAAATTTTATATAGGATACACTAGTGTTTCATATGAGAGTAAAACAAAACTTTTGAGTTTCTACATTTTTTTTTTCATAATCTATGAATTAAAAGTATATAAAAAAAAAAGAATACAAAACTAAACATGAGATTCTTGTCGAATAAGCACCGAAATAGGCCATTGATTGACCATTTAGGATTTGTTTCGTTATCCACTTGAAATAGATCTTGTGGGATTTTGTCAAATAAACAATGAAATAGGTCATTAATCAACCGTTTTCGAGTTATTTCGACATCCACTCAAAGTTAAAGAAAATTAAATTTAAAAAATTAAAATATATTTAAGAGAGTAATATTTTAACTATTTTCACACTTCTGTGGGATTTTATGAGATTTTATTAAATAAATACTAAAATAAGCAATTAATTGACCATTTCAAAATTGTTTCAATATCCATTTAAAGTAGAGCAAAATTAAATTGAGAAAAAAAAAACTAAAATAAAGTAGATTTGAGAGCTATCCTCAACTATTCTTACGCTCTTAAGTGAAACCTCACTTCTTAGAGTGAAAATAAGAATAAGCGAAATACTAAAAATTTAAAGAAGAGAAAACATCATGCCACAAAAGGCAAATAAAGCTAAAGAAAGAACATGTGTAGGAGAGGGAGAGAATATTTTGATATTTCAAGCTAGGTGTGGGGAAGAACAGATGAAGGTGAATGCTATTTATAAGTTTTAAGAGAGCAGAGTTTCCAAATTTTAGTTCTTAAAAATCTTTAAGATTTCTATTTCTTTTCTTAAATTCTTTGAATTTTTTAAATTCCCTTAACTGATGAAGATTCCTTTTTTTCTTCTCACTTTGGTTATTATTATTATTTTTCCTTTATTTTTTTTCTCCTACTTTTGTCATATATTATTATTGTATTATTCTTTTTTTCCTTCCTCTTACTTTGATCATATATTATTTTTTATTTTTTTATTTTTTTTCTCCCACTCTACTCATATATTAATCTTTATTAATTTTTTCAACTTCGGTGCCTCAATTTTAATTTGTATTTTTTTCTTTCTTTCTTTGTTTTTTGGTTATGGTTATTCGTTCTGTTATTATTTCTTTTTAATATATATATGTGTGTGTGTTTCCTCTTTTTCTCATTTCTTTTTATTATTATCGTTTTTATGCTCTTCCTTTTTATTTTTTATTAATTTAAACTGTCAGACATAATATTTTCGTCAAATATTATCAATTTAAATTTGTTTTCTAAATATTACTAATTTACTTTATTTCAAAACACTTGATCTATCTAATCTAAAGTGATAAACAAAATATAACTTATTTTCAAATATTATTCATTTACTTTTTTCTAAATAATAGTAATTTAGATTTTTTTAACATAAGGTGCTTATATATTGTTTTAAAAAATATTATTAATTTAGATTAAATTAATTATTTTAACTCTTACAATTTTATTTATGTTTAGTCACCAAAAATTATTTTAATTATTTTATTAATATTTTATTTTAAAATTAGTAAAATTACCTAGGGTATTACAATCTACCCCTAAAAATAAATTTCATTCTCAAAATTTGCAAAAAATGCATGACAATATATGACTATATCCACTATTGATCTAATATTTTTTGAAATATCCATTTAAGTCTTATGTTATACTTAAGGGTGATTTATGAGTTATGAACCTATTCATTTCCATAGTCATTTTAGGGTGACTCTAGATGAAGTTTCTAAGTTACCTATTTACATGTGAGTCCAAAGGTTTTTGTCATAGTTCTTATTCAAGTAGACAACATCAGATCATTATATGGGGCAACGATCTTCAATTGCCTTAGGGTAAAGGATTTGAGGTAAATAAGCATAGATAATAAAGTAAACATCATACAAGCACATATAATGACATGATAAAATCTCTAAGCTTTGATCAATGCCCTCTGGGTTTAAGTGTCTCATCCTATTCTAGCCCGATGACAAAGATCTCCACAAAGAAATTCATCACACCCAAACAAGGCGCAAATGCCCTATCAACAAAAGTGTCCTAAGTACAAATATGCCCAACTGCGCCATCCCAATGAACACATCAATACAAGTTCTTCCAAAGTAATAGTCATTCATTGAACATGGTGGGTCAGTCTCTAAGTCCAAGTATCATCACATACCCTAAGGTCCTATGTACCCCATCCTACATGGGTTCCAAAAATATGGATTCACTTTAGTACTAGATTCTAACCAAACAATTTTCAATTGTACACATTCTCGTCTGTAATTGCCCTAAAGTTTGATTTGGATCTACTATCTCATTCTATACTAAGTTATCAAGTCTAATATCTAAGGTTTGATTTGATCATCATTTTGCTCAAAATTGATGTTAATACTCAATTTCCTCATAGATATTTCATATATAAATTTCCTTCAAGTATGACTTTTCAATTTCCTATATGTATCAATTCTATTATCACTTCTAAATATGCATTTCCTACATGTATGACTTTTCTAGGCATATGGTAATAATATCCATATTTGAAATTAATTTTCTATTAATTAAAATTGTTTTTATGTATAAAAAAATATTTAAAAATTATTTGTTTTTTTAAAGGGAGTTCTAGGTATAATATTTAATTTTAGAATATGATAAAAAAAATTTGAAAAAAATAAATAAATAATGTTTTATTAATAATGTTTTCAATTACTCGAAAGATTTTCAAATACAAAAAAGAAAAAAATTAAAAAAAATTATAATTGTGAAGGAGGGGGTGTTACACTTCTTGCAGGCCAACCCTTATTGAAGATGAGAGATTGAGAGACACGGGAGACAGAGCAATGGATTCCCTGTAGTGCCTTTTCTTTTTTTCTTTCTTTTTTTTTTTTACTTTTACATGGTCTTTTTTTTCCTCATGGTGCAAGTAGGTTTTTTATTTTTTATTTTTTACATTTAGTTTGTCTAAGTCATTTTCTTTATAGAAAGATAGTTTTCGTTTTCTAAAACCCTTTTTGGCCAATTTTGCAAACAAAACATTTTCTAAAAAAATGTTAATGTTACATTTTTTGGTAAAAATACTTTGATTATAAGTACAATATACACAAAACATGTCTCTTATGAAGACATTTTCGTGGTCAATCTTCCAAATGCGTCTTTATAAAAGATCTTGTGATATAAATTTTGTAAAAACGCCTTTTTTAAAAACTTAAAAAGAAAAAGAAATTGTCAACAACTATTTATATAGATAGTCTGTAACACCCCGCCTCCTGAACCCTATCGTCTACGTCATCTGACGGTCTAATTTTCTTTGATCAATAATTTTGGGCCGTCCGGGAGACAGACCCATGCTATGTTCTTCTTTCTAAGAGACTTCCTGGTATATAAGTCTATGTATAAAAAAAATTTCATAGCTTCATAATTAAAATCATTTATTTATTTATTCTAAGATTTTGAGTACAATGATCTATTACAGATAAAATAATTTCAAAACTGAAATAAATAATTTTGCTTTGGCCCATATGCCCTACAATGAAATAAAGAAATTTCTTAATAAATAATCTCCCACGTGAGCTGATAAATTGATTTCCTGAAATGTGAAAAAATAGGGGGTGAGCTAAAAAGCCCAGTAAATCATTCCATCTATTTAATTCATTATTTCAACCAAATAATACAAGCATATCAAACATTTTCAGGGATTAAATCGATTCAAACAATATATTATTCTAGTCGTAATTTAGACTGAACGAGGATAACATCTGTGCTCAAAATTTAGGGAGAAAGATCAATTCTAAAGCTCAAACTCATCTCTAGTGGGATCATTCTTGAAATTCATTCCATTCTAGTGTTAATCTTGACAGTTAGTTCCAATTCTACATAGAACACAGAAAGTTCGTCCTCGTTCCAGTACGTGGTTGAAATCTTATTTAATCTTATTTTTGTATATAGCAGCACTAATAAATAAATATTATAATGGTAATTAAATAATATTCATAATCACGAAAACATTTGCTTTTAATTTTTAATGTAGAAGATAGTACAAGACGCAATTACAGAGCATACTCTTTTGGTCATAGACAACATAATAATGCATGATAAATAATAACTCCAACCGTATAACATTTATATTGACTTTCGATTTCTGATATAGAAGATTGTACAAGACGCAACTATAGAGCATACTCTCTTGGTCATAAGCAGTATAGTAATTGAACAACATAAATAAAGGACAAAAATAAATTTAAACTAATAAAGTAAGCAAACATTATTTAAATCAAAATAATAAATTAAAAGAAAGGAAAAAACCTCACCTCGAGATCGCTTCCTAAATTTTGTAGCACTTCGTTGCTACTACTTCACAAGTTATTTAGAATAGCTCAAGAAAAAAAAGAAAAAAAACTAAGGTTGCCAAAAAGGAGGCGAAGAGAGAGCAAGAAGAATTTCAACTCTTGTTCTGGGATGAATGAAATGATTGGGGTTGAGGGGTTTATATAGAGTCTCTGTGGGTTATATCCGTCATTTTTTGCATTCCAAATAAGGAAAATTTTCATTTTTGCTTGCTTTGGGTTATATATATATATATATACTAATTACATATTACTATATATTATTATTATAAATTAATTAATACGTATACCAATCAATAAAATTAATCAATTACTATGAATTAATTCTTTTAATATATATTACTATAAATTAATCCTATACATATTATATTACTTCATTTTTTTTCATATTGTCGGGACCCTTTCCCTAGGACGAAGGACGAACCAACTGGCACAGTGTCCTAACAAACCCACCAGCAAGCCGAGCTTGCCAAGACACTGTTAAGCCTTAATATACAACACCACATCACACACTTTCAGAGTAATCATAAGAAATGCAGAAAAAATTTAAGACATGAATACAATTAAAACTTGATATTTATCCAAAATGGGTCATTACAACATGTGTAGCAATAGGAGTGACTATCCATTATATACAAGCTTTCCTCACCCCTATACATAGTCTTTAACCCTCAAAATACAACAACATAAAAGGAAATACAAAGAAAGCCTACCAAAAAGGGTAAGGGAATGCAACTCTATGCGATGACTAGTCCCTTGGCCTTATCCACGACTGTAAAACCTTAAAAGTTAGAGTAGTGAGCTTAATTGTCCATGACGGCTCAGTGAATAATGCAGTCTAATTCAAACTTAAAACAAGTATTCCACAAATAAAACATGTGTCATGAATGCATGAGCAATAACATTACGCAGGTGAATGCAACAATAAACACAATTTAAATTCATAATGCAGTCGTGCACCTTTATTTAAAAATAGTTAAATAATAAAAATATTCGTCGAGGCTCGCAAGCTCTTCGAGGCGACCTAAAAAAATCACTCGAGCGAGTTGCAGACAGTTAGGCACATCGTGTCAACTTCGATTAGGTCTTATTGTCGTTGTCATCATCGTAACGACTAACCAGGACGTATTGTCGTTGCCTTATTATGACGGCCCGATTAGGTCTTATTGTCGTTATCATCATCGTAGGCCCACAGAACCCTCTCGGCGGGTATTTTGTGCTAGGTGGTCACCTCTCGGGTTCGTATGAGAGACCCACACAACTCACCCTAACCCTGTACTCTCGAACCTCGAGACTCGGTGCACTTTTCATTTAAAACCCATTTAAAAGAATACCGATTCATCACAATATGTAATCTCATTTTCATAATGCACAGAATAACAAGCTCTAAGAAATGAGTTGGAAAACACTACTCACAGGGATGCTCCGCTCCAGGTGCTCCTCTCGCGAACAGTCGCGTCTCGCTAGTACTTGGTCCTACGAAATTGACATAACTTCTTAACATTAACATGGGACTTGGCTCACTCTAATTCTACATCATTGGTTAATCAATTACTTGACCTAGTCAAGAATAGTCTCCTATATTCGTTCACCTTGCCTTAGTTACTAAGTCAATTTGATTGACCTCGGTCAATCTTAGTCAACCCTAGTCAACTTATCATTTGCTAACCTAGCTGGTCAACAGAGTCACACGAGGTCAATTCTGGTTTTCATGGAGTCAATTGGGCCAAAAGGGGTCAATATTCCCAATTCCCATGACTTAGGCACAACATTGGCCTATGGCCCTATCTGCGCAACCATTTTTCTAATTTTTATGCGGGTAATTCGTTCATCGGATTTGTGCCAAACTTTGCAGAACTGTTCTAGACTTCCTAAAGTTTTCTAAAATTTTAAATCACAATTTTTGGACCTCATTTACTAGGGTTTTCAAGTATGATAACAGAAACTGCACAGATCCCGTATACCCTATGAAAGGCAGTGACCGTTTGCCTTAATTGACGTACCTACACACATTGGAATGTCCTGAAATTTTGTAGGCAACGTCTAGACATATCTAAGGATGACTCCACCAAATTTCAGCTCAATCTACCTAGGTTTGGTCAGCAAATTTTATCTCAGAAATTTCAGCCAGATTGTAGAAAATTTCTGGGTTCATAGATTACTATCTTTCTAGTGTTCTTTTCCCTCATTAAATCACAATTCTATGGGTTGTTTCTTGTGTCTAATTGCAATTTACAGGTCATAACACATCCATTAATCACAAACACTTTGAATCAATAACATGCAACATAAAAAACATGTCTATCATTCCATCAATATTCTATTATATTCTAAAGAACACAAGAAATTTGTCCTAGCACCCTAACAATCATGGCATACTAGTAAGTGTAGCAAATCATACATACAAAGGTTCAAGGTCAAGTCTTTATACCTTTCTGGAGTCTCTACTGTGGGGTCTACAATGCCTCTGGTTCCAGCCCAAAGGGGTACCGTTAGGTGTCCCAAATATGGCTCAAAATCTAGTCGCAAACTGTTTCTGTCGGCACTGTTGCAACAGTAAGTCTAACAGTTAGCGACAGTGACTTATAAAATACATTAAACGTTTCAATTTCTGATTTCTACCACTTGGATACTTGAATACTCGTGATAAGGAATAGAATGATGGATTTTTACCTCAGGAATGTGCCTAGAGTGGTTCAAGAGTGAGCTTGCCCAAAGTTGCTCCACTGTTTCTGTTACACAACTGTAACAGTGAGTAATTAATCAACTTCACTGGTCTGAAAATCATGCATAAGGCCTTATTTTTCGTTCTCTAACTCTTGGAGGTCAAAGTACATATGAAAATGAGGAGAGTATACAATTTTACCTTCAAAAAAAACTGGAAATGACCAAGGTTCAAAGCTCCAAAGGTAGTTCTAGCACACACTTTCTGATTTTTTTGGGTTTAAACAGTGTGGACAACACCTCTTCTTGATGATTTCTGCTTCAGACGGCTCCAAGACTGGGCAAACCACTTGTAGAACTTTGTAGTAGTGATACAAGCTTCAAATCAGGCTATAGTTTGCTGGATTTAGTTGAGAATTGAGGAAGTTCTAAGTTAGGGAAGTTTGCTATAGAAATCTGGAATTTCTGGACTTTGAGCTCAAAGAAGCCATTTTGTTGCATTGGGGGTGCTTGCTTGGCAAAGATGCGGGTGACATGTGGCTATCCAGGTGGCACTCCACCTCACATGCTAGATGCCCAATTGGCAGCATTCATTGGCCACAACAGAGGTCATGAGTTGATGGCAAAATCATAGATTCAAATACTATGGATTCCCATGATTTGATGGCTGGAAAAATGCCAAAAATCCCCAAAAAAATTAGCTAAAATTTGGAAAAACAAGGGCAAAAGAGGGTTGTTGGCCCTCTTGGGTGCGTGGACCGGCCAAAACCATGGGCCGACCCACGAATTTGGCCCCCATCTCGCACGGCCCACGAATTTGGCCCACGCGGTGGGTCGAACCACCAGGGAATCAACCTGTACGTCAATTCCCACCCCTTTTCCTTTTTTTTTCTTTATGTACATACCTATATATATACACATTTTATATCGAAATTTTGCATTTTTTTACTTTATTAAAAATTGTCAAATCCTTATTTCTCATCCAAAATACCCCATTATACCTCATTTTATCATTTATTCAATTATTTTAGCCAAAAATTGAATAATTTCTCAAAAATCATATTTTTCTCCCAAAAATTTCATTTATCATTCTAAAAATTTCATGATTATCCCAAAATTTCATAAATCAATCCTAAAGGTTATTTTCTCAAGAAAACACATTTCCTAATATTTTCATGTGTTTTCTCCTTAAAATTGTATTTTCTCATATTAATTCCATTTTCTTTAATAATTAATTTTAAATTAGAAAAAATTGGGAAAAATTCTGTATTTTCTCATTAAAATTTCAGAAACTACATAGAATATATATATATGTCAGATCCGTCAATCCGATGTCAAAAATATGGGTCGTCACACATATATTACTATTAATCCCTATATTAATACATATACTAATCATAATTAATTAATGTATATATGCACATGGTTATGTAATGCCTACATATATACTTTCACACCATTTAATTAATCAATTAATTTCATGAGTCTATCTTAATTAATTCAAAATAATATATATGCACCAATTAATAAAATGTCACATATATAGGATATACATTTGTGTATACTAATTAAATATACAAAATAATTTGGGGTATTAGATAGCCATTCTTAAAGACAAAGTACGGGTGAGATTATTTAAAAAAAAAAGTAAATATTTATATAATATATCCATATATATTTATGCAAAGAAAAAGAAAAAAAATTCCAAGAGACATTCATAGTCATCAAAATTTGTCAGTGCATCATGAACGGGCACTCATTGGGCGCCTTGTGGGGGTCATTGAGCGCCCGATCATTCAATGCACCGAACATTTAGTGCATTCTAAATGCTCAGTGCTTTTTATATTTTTTTTGTCTTTTTTGGAGGGTTGCAGCTGCAACCCCATTTATATTATATATATAATTTATTAAAAATAAATAAAATCTAATTTTAAGTAATATATTTATATATAATAAATAATATTTTTTAAAATGATATTTTAATTAATTTTTTAATAAAAAAGTGATATTTCAAAATAAATAATTTTTAAAAAATAGTTTTAAAATATAATATTTTAAAATGTGAATAATCTGTATTATAAAAAAAATATGTATTTTATAAATAAAATATTGTAAATAGTGTAATTAATTGATTGATGTGATTGTTGGTCTCATATAGTACAGTCTAATAAACTATAATTGTAACACTCAAGTTCATAAACCATTCACAATTGACACGTTTGTCTCATAGTTAGAGACATATTCAATTTTAATTTCATACACCATTGATCTCCTGGTTGCACCTGATTTCTTTCCATAACACAATGGAGTGTATAAATAAATTGATTTAGAAGTTACATAATAAAAACTTTGAAATAATATCACAACTGAAAAAAAAAAAAACTTGAATTTAATGTCAAAATCGAAAGCAAAGCTATGGGTCCATGAACAAGTTTCAAGAACAAATAAAAGTTATGATAGAATCATTGACACTAACATTGTAACCCATATGTTTAGACTAAAAGTCATATATAAAAGACATGACACAAAAGGCTCTATCAGTAAGGTCGACTACAACTACCAAGAAATAGCAGGTCTTGCTTGCTAGCATGAACTTCATCATTGATCACCTAAAAAATTAGAAGTGTGATGAGCTTAAGAGTCCATTGGATCATACACAATACATCTCAAATATTATTAAAGCTAAAATACAGAACATGCACATACTTAAAAAACATTAGACGATTCAAACGGTTCAATTATTTGGGGTTGACGTTAAGACTGAAGGATTATTCTCGGTATCCCCCTATTGGTCTAGGACATCATCTAAAGGTAATGCCCAAGGGTCGATTACCTGTTTAGAAATCTATCTTGGAAGTGAGGTCACTTATGACTCTTAGTCTCATCTGACCACTATCACCGACCATGATAGTAGTGTCAACAAATCAACCTAGGTTAGGAACACCTACGATGATATCAAATGGTCGGTCATCACCCCGATACGTGGTTGAGAATCTTAATCATCTTTATTAAGTGAGACTAGCATGCTAAATAACATCAAAATTCAAAGATATGAATATATGAAATATTGTAAAACATTTACTCATCATGCATAAGGTCACACAAGTCATGTTATTCAATAATAAGTACTTATGGCATATTTTTGAATAGTATTATCATACTTAGGGTCATACAACATGTTCTCAATAATATCACACATGCAATCATCCAAACATTTGATAACCACATCCTAGCATGCTTCTAAATATAAGATCAACATAAACAATCAATCATGTTCAATATTTAAAACAAAAATAATATTTAAGAGCAAGGTAATCATATCCATCTTGTCAGTGCAAATCCTCAGATCATTTTCTTCATTCACTGTAGTCCCAAACGTGATGAATTTAAAATATTTAAAATAATTATTTTTAGTATTTGAACATCATATAATATTTTTAAAATCATAAATTTACTAATTTCTTACCAAACATTACGAACAGTGTACAATTCACCTTTTTCGTGCATTCGATGCACACCGTGCACACTCACTATCTAATTACTTTTTATACTTTTTTAAACCATTTTTAAGACCATTAAATATTCAACCATGACCAACAAGCATCAGGTGCATGAAATCATAGTCGTTTTCATAACTTAAATGCATATTTTTATTATTTGATGCATATTAAAGTCTCATACTCATTTCTAACCTCTTAGGCAAGTTCAGTCATAAATTTCCACCAACCCACCTTGTTGGTTTTTTACACTTAAAAGCATGCAACCATCACACAACTTTCAATTACACTTAGCTATCCCTTAAACATGCATATACCCTAGTTATTTCATGCATACATGTCTTGTTTGTATGTTTTATCATCATGTCCTAAAATCGTCATTTTGTGCATCTATATTCATGATTTTTCAGCAACCTAACTTGTTGATTTTTCATCAAATAATACATTATTCACGTTACTTTATCATATAACTAATCCCTGCATGCATCATGCATAGTCATTGATTTCGTGTGCATACATGCACATTTGATCGTTTCTCTTTACATATGCATGGTTTCACCCAATTTCTTATGTTTCCCTGGACTTTTAACATATTAGTACATTTGATTACATGCTGGAGTACAAAAACTAAGCATTAGAACAAATTAGAGACGTTACACCTCACTTATGTTATCCGAAATGTCTCGTTGATGAGTATGTTGCAAATGGGACTTCTAAAATCCTTTTGAGATAATCTATGAACTTGTTTTAATAGTGGAAATAGAAAAAGATCTCAAAATTTCTGATGAGAAGAAAGATCAATTCAAGAAGATGAAAAGAAGAAGAAACATAAGAGAAGAACTAGTGAACATGATATAGATTGATACCTTATATTATGAATTATTGGCTATTTAATGCGTATAATCTCCACTTTTTTGTAACCTTTCTCTATGGTTGAAGTTGAAGACATTTAGAACAAAAAGATGGAGAAATAAATCAGCATCTAAAAAGTGAAAAAGAATAAAGAAAATAAAAAGGGAGAATATGGTTAATAAATGGCGTTCCAATGCATTTCCTTTAACTTTGGGTGGTGTTTTCTATATCTTAACTTGGAAGTCGACTAGAGTTAACATGAGGTGTAGTATATCGCCTTATGGGAGACATTAGAAATAGATAATGATAGGATTAAGAGGTTGTATTTGATAAGGAAATGATTATCTTTTGTGGTATTTGATTTTTATTCAAACTCTTTGCTTCCTAACCTCTACTTGGACATGGGACAGGAGTGGGCGGCATTTTTTGAGTTGTAGTTAATTTAGGAATTACACTTTTAATTGTCAATATATGTTATATATCATGCCACATCTGTAATACTCTAAGAATTTATAAAACTTTTTGAATAATAGTTAAAATAAATAAATATAAAATAAAATATTTAAAAAATATAAATTTTAATTCTTAGGGCTAAGAAAAACCATAGAGGTTCTTAGGGCCCAAAATATAAAATTTAACCCTCAGGGGTAAAATGACAATTTTACTACTCAGGAATAAAATAGTCATTTTGCCTAAATACTGACACATATACAAAATAAAAGTGACTTATGAATAATTTATACAGAATAGAACATTATTAAAGGACCTAAAAATTTTATTGAAAAATATTCAAATTTATTTAGAAAAAATTCAATAAAATCAAGTATATGTGTACATAGAGCATATTGTACATAAAATAAAATTTGGTAAAATTGACACATAAAGTAAATCCAATAATCACAAATGAAATGTGATTTAAATGAGTGAATGAAAGTCATAAATAATTAAATAAGAACTTAGAAAGAATTAATAGATAAAATAAGAAAAAAAAGGTGTGATCAATGGACCTAGAACACTACATAGTTGAAAATTGGCATGTGGCAAGCGTGTGGACTAGAAGTTGAATAAGAAAGTAATGTTAGAACATGGGAATGAGACCCTTGGACATCTCATATAAATACGAACAAAAGGCTTTGGATGGAGTTAGATTTGAGTAGGACTCTTAAGAGATAACTACTATCCAGCTAATTCTATCCATTGACAACCACCAAAACTTATCCTAAACAAGCCTTGATTCTATCCTAAATAAGGGGGGACGAACTCTAGAGGATAAACACGCATAGTTGTAACACCCAACAATTTTGTACAAAATTTGACGAACAAAATCAAATAAATTCGACTTTTATAATTTTTTTGGGCGTAGAAACTATGTATACCCTAGGCAATAGAATAAAAGTAGGAAAAATAAAATCATTAATAAATTTTGGCATCCAAAAATGATTAATAAAAAGAAATAAAAATATATGTATGTGTACGTATTAAATATATGTATATATGTGGTATATTTTTAAGTATGTGTACGTATTAAATATATGTATGTGTAAATATATATATGTGTGTGTGAAAAAAAAATATATATATATATATATATATATCAACTTGCTTTAAATATTTAGGTACAAATTATTATATATTTTTATTTAATATATAGTTATGTGTATATATTTATATATGTAAGAAAAAGAAAAAAAGGAGGCGAATTCATAAATTTGCCAAATTCGTGAATTGAAGCGACGTGAAAAAAAAAAAAAAAAATATATATATATATATATATATATATATATATTTTGCACCAAAAAAACCAGAAAAATATGAAATAAACTAAAAAAAATGCTCCAAACACCCTAAAAACCCTAGTAAAAAATCGTAAGCTCAAACCCAAAACCTTTGGCCGCCATAATTGAGAATAAATGAAAAGGTTTTCATTCTAAAAATTTATGAATGCACCCCGGGAGACTCTATATAAACCTTTTTCCCCCTATCATTTCAGTCATCCCAGAACAACAGCTGATAAGACCCCTCTTGCTCTCTCTGCCTCTTTCTTGGCACCTAGTATTTTTTTTTCTTGAGTTATTCTTGTAATACCCCAGAATTTTGTCAAATAATTTAAAATAAAAAAACAAGTTAAGTGAATTAATTTCAAAGATTCTAAAATATTTTGGATGCAAATTGTGGGTTGACACATGAAAAATAAAATATATTAGAGATATAGAAAAATTAGCAAAGAAGACCTTAATTTGATAATTAAATGAAAATTTAGGGTTAGTGGAATTAATTATGAAATTTAAGGAATTGCTTAAGAAATAAATAAAGTATATACACATATTTGCTAATATG
>JAJIYU010003663.1:0-26157 GCA_030144865.1 Tinospora cordifolia
AGCAATCTTGGGAAAGCTTGTTCTTAAACTACTCTAGGCACATCCCTAAGGTAAAAGTCCATCATTCTACTCCTTATTATGAATATTTAAGTGTCCAAGTGGTAGAAATCAGAAAATAAAATGTTTAATGTGTGGTATAAGCCACTGTTACTGACTGTTAAACATACTGTTGCGACAGTGCCAACAGAAACAGTTTGGGGCCAGAATAGGGGCTACATTCGGGACACCCAAAGGCACCCTTTCAGGTTGGAACCAAAGGCATCATAAACTCCATAATAGAGGTTCCAGAAAGGTATAGAGGCTTAACCTCGAACTCTTATGGGTGGGTCTTGTTATTCATGCAATTATACTATGATTGTAGGGTGCTAGAGCCAATTTCCTTGTATTCTTTAGGATATAGCAAGATATTGATGAAATGATAAGCATGTTTTAGATGTTGCACGCTACTGATTTGGAGTGGCTGTGATAAGTGAATACATTATGACCTATAAACTGTAAATGGACACAAGAAACAACCCATAAGGTGGTGTTAGAATGGGGGAAAAAGAACACTAGAAAGATGGTGAAATCTGTAAATCCAGAAAGTCCTGTAATCTGTCCGAAAATTCTGAAATAAAATTGACTGACCAAACCATGACAGATTGAGCTGAAATTTGGTGGAGAGACCCCTAGATATGTCTATACGTTGCCTACAAAGTTTCAGCGCATTCTGATGTGTGTAGCTAGGTCAACTGAGGCAAACAGTCACTGCCTGTCACAGGGGATACGGGGTATGTGCAGTCTCTGTTATCATGCTTAGAAACCTTAGTAAATGAGGTCCAAAAATTGTAATTTAAAATTCTGGTGAAACCTTAGGAAGTCTAGAACAGTTCGGCAAAGTTTGGTATAAATCCAATGGATGGATTGCTTGCAGAAAAATCAGGAAAATAGTTGCGCAGATAGAGTCATAGGCTAAGGTTTGTGCCTAAGTAATGGAAATTAGGAGGATTGGCCCTTTTTGGCCCAATTGACCCCATAATGACCAGAATTGGCCCTATGTGACTCTGTTGACCAGCTAGGTCAGCAAATTATAGGTTGACTAGGGTTGACCAAGATTAACCGAGGTCAGTCAAATGGACTTAGCAACTAAGGTAAGTGAACGAACGTATATAAACTAGTCTTGACTAGGCCAAATGATTGATTAACCAATGATATAGAATTAGAGTGAGCCAAGTCCCATATTAATGTTAAGAAGTTGCATCGATTTTGTAGGATCCAGTGCTAGTGGGACGCGACTGGTCGCGAGAGGAGCGCCGGTAGCGGAGCATCCCCGTGAGTAGTGTTTTCTAACTCACTTCTTAGAGCTTGTTATTTTGTGCATTGTGGAAATGTATTATATGTTGTGATGAACTTGCATCCTTTGAATAAGTTTTAAATAAAAAGTGCACCGAATGTTGAGGTTTGGGAGCGGGTTAGGGTATTGGATGCGGTAGAGCAATTAGGGCGAGTTGTGACCCTGATAGTGACCACCTAGCACAGAGTGCATATTGAGGGGTTCTGTGGGCCTACGATGATGGCAATGGCACCTAATCGGGTCGTCACGATATGCCTAACGGTCTGCAACTCGCTCGTGTATTGATTGGGCTCCCATAGAGCATCAAGTGACCACCTAGCACAGAGTGCCCTAAGGGGGGTTCTGTGGGCCCAGATTTGGGTCGTCACCTCTACACCTAACCGTCGGGTTTCTCCCGCTCGAGTGTTTTTAATCGCCTCGGAGAGCTTGCAAGCCTCGGCGAATGTTTTCATTGGTTAACTATTTTTAACAAAGGTGCACGACTACATTATGATTTTGAATTGTGTTTACTGTTGCATTCATTTGCATAATGCTATTGTTCATGCATCCATGGCACATGTTTTAACTGTGGAATACTTGTTTTAAGTTTGAATTAAACTGCATTACTCACTGAGCCACCTTGGACAATTAGGCTCACTACTCTAACATTTCAGGTTCGTCAGCTGCAGATAAGGGCAAGGGAGTGGTCATCGCGTAGGACTGCCCTCTCTTACTCTTTTGTGTAGGATTTCTTGTATTTTCCTTTCTGTTATTATGTTTTGAGAGGTAAAACCATGTATAGGGGTGAGGATAGCCTGTATATAATGAATAGTCTCTCCTGTTGCTACACATGTGTAATGACCCATTTTAGAAATATGAAGTTCTTATTGGTGTTCATATGTTAAATTCTTCTGCATTACTTATGATTACTCTGATAGTGTGTGATTTAGGTAGTATGATTGAGGCTTAACAGTGTCTTGGCAAGCTCGGCTTGCAAGCGGGTTTGTTGGGACACTGTGCCAGTCGGTTCGCCCTTCATCCTAGGGAAGGGGCCCCGACAATTAGATTAATTATTAATTATTGAACATGAGGATAAGTTGATTTAATAAAATTAAATTAATTAATCTTTTAAATTAGGTTTGGAAAAATAGTTTTCCAACATATTAATAGTTTTATTTAATATTTGAAGTTCAAGATTTAATAATTTAAATTAGTTGAAAACATGAAAAATGAACCTTTAAAAGCTTAAAATATTTTATAAGAAAAGAATAAAATTTCTAGCCCTAAAACTAAACATGTAACATTTAGAAGTCTTATTTTATTCGTCACTAAATTAACTATGATATTAATAAATTATTTAAATTATGAAGATTAAGTTATTAGAAATCTAATTTTACGAAAAGGCTTGTAAGTAAATTATTAAAGTTTTAAATTTCAAATTAAGGAAATTTAGAGGACTTAGAAGTTATTTTAATTAGAAGGTATAAAGTTTTAGAATTTAGGTATAATCCAAATTTAGTTGAAACTAATATCGAGAATCCATAATTAGTTTGGGAATCTTTAGGCTTAAAAATATTTTGAATAAGATCTAATATGAATTAAGAACTTAGGAATTTTATTAATGCTTGAATTCCAGATTTTACAATTGAGAGTATCGAGTGTTTCAACAGAAAGCAAGGAGCCCTGAAGATCGGCAGAATCAGGTGGGCGTGACTTCCTTGCTCATATGTATTATATAGATTTAAAATTCAAAACATTTGTTTGAATAGTTCTAGGTTATTAGAATCTTATTAGGAAATTGATTGAAATTGTTTGGTTTATTTGAATGATGTGTGATGTATGATGAATGATTCAGACTTATGCATAATTAGTTCATGACATGATGGAATATAAAGGTTTGCACTTAGATTTACACAATTATGGCATGCATGAATAAGGAAAATATGCATCTAGATCCTATTGTTTATTCATGCACCTTATAATGTTAACTTGCATGCATAATTTGAATTATTTTCCTAATGAATTGTGTGATGCTTGATGTGTTTTGAGATTGTTTGTAAAACTAAAATAAGATGATGGTTTATTAAGAATCCACGTACCGGTGCGATTGTCGAGCTTGAAGCGGATCGAGGTGGCATCTCCTATATGTCACCGCTTGAGATTATCGAGCTACAAGGCGGATTGTAGGTATTCCCAACCAGAGCTGACTGTGACAGCTCAAAGTCTTTGGGAGACGGTACAATTCACGATAAGTACTCTCTCTTAGGCTGTGATGTGTGCGTCGATTGATTTTAAATAGTTATTGAGACCCTCTGAGATTTGATTGGATCACAGGGAATACCAAGAGGCATCTCAACCCTCTTCTGGTCTTAGATTACAACTAAAACAAATGAATATTTGAAACACTTAATGTTTGAAAGTTCTTGTAATGTTTTGGATTGGGTCTGTATAATGCATGTGATGTGTAGGAATGATCCATTGGGCTTTCGAGCTCATTCCCATTTTATTTTTCAGGGACACATGGACGTAGAGTATGGTAACTTACATCTGAAGACTTGCACTTTAATTGGACACCTCATTGGGGAGGTAGTTTGGGATAGATGCTATTAGAAGTTGTATTATGTTTAATTTTTTTGAAACAATTTTCATGTATTTATTTGATTTTAAATTCAATTGATTAGATTTGTGAACAATATTATATGTTTAAGATTTTTGTTTTAATACAAGTTTTTGAAGATTTCCACTACATTATTTATAAATTGTATTGTAAAATCCGATGAATGTATTGAGAAATTATTTTGATCTTTTGTTTTGTATAGAGCATCTATATAGACATTGACTTGAGAACTAATGGTTATGAACCAAATTTTGAATAAAAGGATTTTTGACAGAAGAAAATTTTAGTAGCATATTGATTTTCGTAGGACGACGAACCACACGTGAGATAACACGTGACATGAGGTCCGGTTAAAAATTGGGGTGTTACAAATCTAGAGGTAGAGGCCAAAAAGGAAGCCGAGGTCGGGGAGGCAGAGGCTTGGAGTATAGGCCACTAACACGGACAATACAAATGGACTAGCCAACGCAGATAGGGCAAGGTGTATAGAGACAACCTTTAACCTGTTATCAGTGTGGGCAAATTGGGCACAAGAGATCAGAGTGTCCTACCTTGTCAGCCCAGCTGATGATCCAGCAGGGATATAGAGAGAGAGCACATGTAGTCACTCAGCCTACTCCAAAGGCTACCAAGACTTTGGTAGAAGGTACCATCTCTATTTTAGATTCCACTCTATATGTTATATGTGTTGGTTGATGTTGGCTCTACTTTATCATTTATATCTTGACCTGCTGCTAATAAATTAAAGCTTAGGCTAGTTAGGGCATCCACTTGGCTTGTATTGAGTACTGTTGCTCGAGAAAGTATTTACCCCTATATGATTTATGAACACTATGTGATAAATGTCAATGACCTAAAGACAATGCTAGATTTGTGGGTATTAGAATTTTTGGAGTTTGATGCCATTCTATGTAAGGATTGGCTGGTTGCTTATCACATTTATGTTGATTGTTATGCTAAGCATGTAGTATTTTAGATCCTAAATCAACCTGTAGTGGTGTTCCAGGGTAGAGGTTCAAATAAGTCTTGCACTCAATGTAGATTAGCGACACCCAAGGAAATGTGTGCCTTGATGAGTGTGGTTATCGCAGATACTAGTAAACCTTCCAAACTGAGACTTAGGGATATTCTTGTGGTATGTAAGTTCCCCAAGGTATTCCCTAATGATCTACTCAGCTTGCCTCTTAAGCGAGAGATCAATTTTGTCATTGAGTTGGTCTTGGAATCTGAGCCCATCTCAATAGCTCCTTATTGCATGGTACCCAAGGAGTTACAAGAGTTGAAGGTTTAGCTAGAGAATTACTAGGAAAAGGTTTTATTTGACCTAGCATATCACCCAAGAAAGCTCCTATGTTATTTGTAAGAAAGAAATATGGGAGTCTCTGCTTGTGCATCGACTATAGACAGTTGAATAGGGTGACTATAAAGATTAAATACCCTCTTTCTCGGATTGATGATTTGTTTGATCAGCTGAAGGGAGCCAAATTATTCTCGAAGATTGATTTGCGTTCGGGGTACATTAGCTACGTGTTAGGGAAGAGGATGTACCAAAGACAACTTTTTGGACAAGCTATGGACACTATGAATTCCTAGTTATATCATTTTGCGTAACAAATGCCCCAACAATGGTCATGGACTTGATGTAGGGGGTGTTCAATCCTTATCTTGATCAATTTGTGATAATATTCATTGATGACATTCTAATCTATTCGAGGTCTAGAGAGGAGCATGCAGAACATCTTAGAGTAGTCTTATAGACTCTCAAGGAAAACTGCTTACATGGAAAAAGTGTAACTTCTGGTTGACAAAGGTTAAGTTTTTGGGTCATGTCGCTGGAGTCGAGGGTATCTCTATTGATCCAACCAAGGTCAAAGCGATTGTTGATTGGCTTAGACCTACCACAGTGGCCGAGATTTGTAGTTTTCTATGTTTAGCAAGTTATTATCAGAAATTTGTACAGAATTTCTCTAGCATCGCAACACTGATGACTAAGCTAACCCAAAAAAATGTACCTTTTGTATGGAATGATAACTATGAGCATGCCTTTCTTGATCTTAAACAAAGGTTGACAGCTACGCCAGTTCTTATCTTGCCAGAACTAGGTTAAGAGTTGGTGATTTCTACTGATGCATCAGGATTAGGCCTTGGTTGTGTATTGATGCAAAATGATAGGATAATAGCCTATGCTTCCAGACAGTTAAAAGTTCATGAGAAGAAATACCCTATCTATGATTTAGAACAAATAGTTATTATTCTGGCACTCGAGATTTGGCCGCATTATCTTCATGGTGAACAATTCACATTGTATTCAGATCACAAGAACATCAAGTATTTTTTTTCTCATAAAGATCTTAAAATGAGGCAGAGGAGGTAGATGGAATTTGCTGAAGGATTATGACTTTTGTATTGAATACCATCCTAGGAAGGCTAATGTTGTTGCCGATACACTAGTAGGAAATGACTCGAGATCGCCTATATGGCTAGGCATATGTCTCATGAGTGGAGGATGATTAATTTTGTAATAGTGATGAGTATCTACGTGACTTTGACTACAGCTAAAGTCAGTGCACAGACGGGAGCCCAACCGATTCTATTTGCTGATATCATAGAGGTGTAGCCTCGTGATGTTGATTATATGATGTTCTGGGAGTGGTTGATTGACAGAGATGGTACACTGAGGTTCAAGGGATGATTGTGGGTATCAGATAACCCTCACTTGAGACAAGGAGTGCTAGCATAGTTGCACCACTTGAGGTATACCATTCATCCAAGCACCAATAAGATGTATCAGGATGCTTGACAAACTTATTGGTAGCCATGGATGAAGCAATATATTGCAGCCTTTGTACAAAGATGTGACACGTGCCAGCAGGTTAAGGCTAAGCGCCATAGACCTAGTGGCTTATTACAACCCTTGGCTATTCTCGAGTGGAAATGGGAGCACATTACTATCGACTTTGTAATGGGATTACCCCAAACTCAGCGGAGACACAATACTATTTGGGTTATTATGGATAGACTAACTAAGTTTGCTCATTTCCTCTTGATGCAGAGTAGAGATTTGGTTGAGAGGCTGAGTCAGCTGTATATCCACAAGATCGTGAGATTATATGGGGTCCTAGTTTCCATTGTACTTGATAGAGATGCTTGGTTTAGGTCCCATTTTCAGCAGAGCTTGAAGAATTAGTCAGGGACTAAAGTAAACTTGAGCACAGCCTTCTATCTACAAACTGATGATCAATTTAAAAGAGTGGTCCAAATTTTGGAAGATATGTTCAATGCATTTGTTCTTAATTTTGGTGGTAGCTAGGAGGATCATTTGGCTTTACGAGAGTTTGCATATAATAACAGATACCAGGCGAGTATCAATATGGCATCGGTTGAGGCATTAATATGGTCGACCTTGCCGATCGCCAACTTGTTGGGCTAAGGTTGGTAATATAGCAATTTTTGGCCTTACTTTTGTATAGGAAAAAAATGAGAAAATTCAGCAAATCCTTTGAAACATAAAGGCAACTCAGGATCGACTAAAGAGTTATATGGATAATCGGAGGAAGATCCTTGAATTTGATGTCGATGATTAGGCTCATTCGAATTTTCCCTCGAAAGGGGCAGACTCAGTTTGGGATTTCAGGGAAACTCGCTCCGCTATATATTGGACCTTTTGAGATCCTTGAGTGAATAGGTCCTGCGGCATACCAATTGCAAGAGGAAGTACTACATCGACATCAGTTAGCGGGAGTACACAATGTGTTTCATGTGTCAATGTTAAGGAAGTACTACCCCAACCCTCACACGTATTAAACTGGAGACATGTTGAGTTGCAAGAGGATTGTACATACAATGAGGCTATGGCGGCTATCATTGATCGAGCCATAAAGAAACTACCCAACAAGGAGATATCGATAGTATGTATGCGTTGGCTATGGCAGTTTCATAGTGCTGAGCAATATACTTGAGAGCGAGAGGACTACATGGCGAGTCACTTCCCTGAGATTATAAGAATTGCTCCTTGATCTTTTATTATCTTAGTAAATTTCAATGACGAAATTTGTTTTAAGGAGGGAAGACTATAACAACCCATATTTTGAATATTGAGTCAACGGGTTCGATCTATAATTTCATGCATAAATTAATAAATTACAAATGAAAATACATGATTTTACGACAATTATATAAATTAACGAGTTGTATTAAATAAAAAATAAAACAAATAAATAATTGTAATATTTATAGTAGGAGTTTTGTCGAAAAAAGAAAAAAATGAATGAATTAAATGCAATGAATTAATTCTTGTATATATATATATATATATATATAGAAATGTGTATGTATATTTATATGTAAAAATGAAAAAGATCTATATGGTGATGGTGAGCTAGTGGTTAGTGAGAAAAAAAATAAAATTAATAAATATGACATAATATTGGTGATATGGGGAGACAAAAGAAGCAACTTATTTTGACTTCTTTGGTTGCATGGTTGCATGGAGTCCACCCTCATTGAATTCCTATATATATATATATATATATATAGATGATGCTCTCATTTTTTTCTCATTCCCTTGTTCTTGATTTTAGTCACCAACGTGGAGGAAAGAAAAGAAAACAAGAGAGAGGCACAGAAAAAAAGAAATAAACCATAAAGAAGATGGAACAAAGGAGAGGAAGAAAAAGAAAAAGAAAGAAAAGAGGGAAGAAAATGCGGTTATTCTTCGAAGATCTATCACTTTAAGTATATTATTTTTGCCTCTTTTCAATTTAAAATTGATATGAAAGTGATATATTACAAATTTTCTAATATAGTTTTCAATAATTGTGTGACCTAAACCTATGTTGTACTTTTAGAAGTAAAAATATACAATATATATATATATATATATATATATATATATATATATATATATATCATTGTGTTTAGATTAACGAGTAGAATATAGATATATAATTTATTTGTACCAATGTAAGCCTTAAAAATTTATATGATAATTGGAAGTTAACATATAGGGGGTATACCTATTAACATAAAAATTTTAGTAGGCGAGTACTGAAATGTCTAGATTGAAATTCTGAACTCAATGACATTAAAATTAAGATTTTTGAAGGTTAATTGATATATTAAATTTACATTTATGCAATTTGAGAATTAATGAATAAAAAATGTATATAAAGTTATATAATATTAAATAATAGAAAAATTGTTATATAATGTTGCATATATATATATATACAACATTGTATAACATAATGAAATACTTATGAAAAAAATGCGAAGCATAGAAAATAATTAAAATTTTCTTATTTACTTTATTAAACTGCCAAATTTATGAAAAGGTTGATTATTGTATACCAAAAGTGGGACATGTGTTGACGGTATAGATTTTTGGTATTTTGGGTTAGTATTGAGGGCTTAATTGCATCGATTAACCTTGTTGACCACGTTGACCTTGTCGATCAAACATGTTGGTGAGTATCAGGCTTAGTTAGAGTTAACTGTATTAACTAAAATTGACCAAATCCATAAATAGACCATAATTGATCGAGTCAATCTTTTGATTGATGAAGGACCATAAAGTTAGATTGGAGCTAAGTTTCATATAGACATTAAAAAAACTACGTTGATTACGCATGATCAAACATTAGTGAGACACGATCAATTACGAGAGGAGCACCGAGTGCTAAGCAACCTTGTGAGTAGTGTTTTCTAATTTATTACTTAAACTTGTTATCAATTCATAAATGAAATGTTATTACATATTGCAATGCATTACAATCTTTAAATGAAAATGTGCACCAAATCTCGAGGTGTGATGGTACAGGTTAGGATATTGGATATGGTTGAACTAGAGAACCAAATGCCATTGTCCCACTACTGTCCCACTAATGAGGATTTGGAGGATCCTTATGATGTTGTATGAGAATATGCCTAATTGTCTGGTGAGCCCGCTCGAGTGGATTTATTAGTGCCTTGTGAGAGCTTCAGCATATGTTTTTAGCATTAAAACCTTTTTTTTAAAATGGAAGGTGCATGAATGCATTGTAGATTTAACATTCATTAATTGTTGCATTCATTATCATATTATTGTTATGCACGCGTACATGACATTGTTTTATAAAATTCATGTTCTAAGTTACAGATTATACTACATTACTCATTGAGCTATTGTGGACAAATTGACTTACTATTCTAACATTTCAGGTTCTTTTACTACGGACAAAGGGAAAAAGGTGGTAGACCGGCGTTTTCAGTTTGTTTTGGTAGGTTTTTTTATGCAGTTTATTATTTGGAGAGTTAGTCATATGTATAGGGGGTAAAGAAATTGTTGTAAATATTTTGACTTAGACACTTCTGCTACTACTACATTTAGGAGAATCTATATAATTAACTTTTGTTTTATTTAAATTTTTACTGTAATTATTTGTTTAGTTACTTCAGCATCTCTTGTGATTACTTTGATGATGAAAGATGTTTAACAATGTTTTAGGCAAGCTTGACTTACGAGTAGGTTTGTTAGGACACTGTGTAAGTTAGTTCGCCCTTCATCCTAGGGAAGGGGTCTCGACAAATCGAGATACATTACTAAATTTTCTTCTACCTTGTACTAATACTTTATAACTGTGTTCAATTTAATATTTTGAAACTACTTTTAAATAATGCTACAAGTGAATTTCATGTGATTAATGTTGAACGCCCATAAATAAAAAAGGATATCTTGCCTCTTTTAAAGGAAACAGTATCATTTTTCATTACGATACATTATTAAACAAACATTTGGAGTGTAAAAAAAGATGACATATTCTTAGAATATGTCAGTTTATAATCTAAACATTAAATACAAATTATAAGTGTCATAATAGTTATTCATAATTTTATTTAAAATGTGTCTATTCTTGATGCATAATTTCACTCATGTGACGTCATTCTTGATTATGTATCATATGAAGACTCCCAAAAAAGAAATAATGATTGACAAGCTTCAAGGCAAATTAAAGATTACGATGATATGAAGAAAGTTTGAGATAAAATTTATCATAACATAAAGGATGACGTTAGATACTTAACATTGTACATTTTATTTAGTAAATATGACTGAGTTATTTTAGTTGTTATGTTCATTATGTAGGATTAATTAGTACAACGTCTTTATTTGTAATATATTTTATTAAATTATTTATTTATTGACAATATATCTTATGAAAGTTTTTCTTTATCAATTAAATTTTTTTTCTAAATTTATTTAATTATTACGTACTATAATCAATAGTAAGTTCTTCCTTTTGTATAAACATAATAACTTTTTAATATAAATTATTGGATGAGTAATTGTAAACTAAAAATAATTATTTATTTATCTAATCTATATTATATACAAATTATACTCATAAATTATTATGTAAAATGCATTTGAATAATTATTTTCATATAAGTTGTTAAAAGAAAGTTTAATTTTTTTTAAAGCGACCTACTTTAAAAATTACATGTAAAATTCATACCTTATAATGAAAAAAAAATCAAATTACGTAAAAAAAAAAAGTACAACTTTAAATACTAAGGAAATGAATAAATAATAATATTTTATTATTTTTATGCAGAAGGGTAAAACTATTAATTTTACTGTAAAATAACTTATTTTAAATCTTAACAAATACTACCATAATTATTAAAATCAATTTTAATAATCTATCAAAAATATGGTCACAATAATTACGACATTGGTTCAAATCCAGAGAACCAGAAGGTTGATGTCGGAGATTTGAAGAAAGATGAAGTTGAAAAAGAAAGAGCAACACATGCATCTCTCTGTAGCAACATGGAAGAGAGCACAAAAATCGCCGACTCCAGAATCTCATCAATCTTAAAATGTCGAGCACCTAGGGTTCCAAAACCTCCTCCAAAACGTACATCATTGGCTACAACATCACCGTCATCTTCGGCTCCATTGTCGCCAACTTCTTGCGTTTCGATTACAGAGAATGATAGGTATGTTGTAATGTTATTTAAAAAAAAAAAAACAGTAACAAAAGTAGTGTTTTGTTGCTAAAATAACATTAATCAACATTTTCTTGCAACAAAAAATTATTATTTGTTGCCAAGAGTAATATTTTTCAACAAAAAAGTTTGTTGCTGTTTTGATTATTATTTTTTCACAAAAAATTACTATAAAAGTAATATTCTTGTTTTTAGAAGTAGTATGCAATAAAAATAACATATTGTTGGTAAAAGTAATATTTAGCAACAAAAATCATTTATTGCTAAAAGAATTGTTGCTAAATACTAAAATTGTTGTAGTGTAATCATTTTAAAATAAGTAAAATCTTAAATAAATACGTTCAAAGTGAAGCATGGACAACATGGTGCCCTATATGTATGTAGGCATTGGTCCAAATATTGTAGTTCCGCCATGACGATTTAAATTTAAAAAAAATACTTAGTTGCATTTTTTGTATTTGGGTCTTATTTGACATTATATATATATATATTCCAAGCTGTTTTAAAAATTGTTTATATATATTTTCCAAGCTGTTTTAAAAATTGTTTATATTCTAAAGTAGACAAGTCCCCAGAGACATGATGACCAAGCAAACCTGGAAGTTAAGACAGCTAAATATGTCTGTAAATGAAGTACACAACCTTTTTTTTTTCTTTGTTTCTTTCTTTCCGAGGACTTAAGACAGCTAGATGCGTTTCTTCCTTATGGCATTCACCGGCCACCTCCATATTTTCCGGATTATTAGTCACATTATATTGTAAAGTAGACAAGTCCCCCAGAGACATGATGACCAAATATATATCTTACTTAATTTAAGTAATTAATACATTTGATTGTAATCCAATGGCATCACCACCAGCTAGCCAGCAGCTGCACCTCCCATATGTGCTAAATAATAAATGCCTCATTGTTCCAAGTCTTTGGGAAACTTTTTTTAGACGTTGTTAATAAGTAAGGATAATATCACTACTAAATAAAGTATATCATACTACATTATAATATTTTAAGTAATTTAATTATAGAAATTAAGTATAGTGAGAATGACAAAGATAGTTAATACGATTTAGATTAATTTAGTTATTGTTTTGTAAAAACTATAACCTAACCCAATTCATCACTTTTAAAGTTTTTAAACTTAACCTAATTCATAAGGTTGGAATTATTTAAGTTATTTAGTTTAGCCGGCCAGATGAACATCCCTTTTGAAGTGCATAAATGGTAAATAATAGGGTTGTATGAAAAATATATGCCCAGATCACAGATGAAGCTAAACTTAATACTTGTGAACTAGTAAACTCCCCTTCCACCTTTTTTCTTCTCTTTGTAGTCTTCCTTCTCCTCTTCTTTTGAACCTTAAGTAGTGGTAAAAATGAAAGGACGTTTTCTAACAGCTTGGACCACATTTCTTCGCTTTGTTGAATTAATACAATGAGCGTACAAATTCATGAATGTCTTCACATAGTAGAACTCATGAATGTAGTACTCTAGTGTCTCATTGTTGCCCATAATGGCTGCAATCCCGTGCTCAGATGGTATGCCAACCAGTTATCATCTTCTGCAAATGCATATCCTCACAACCATATCCACCACCTGTGCATTCCCATGACCCAAAACACCAACTTTTGGACCACCAAAGTAATTAGGAATGTACTCAATGGATGCCTCTTTCAACTTGCCATTTTTCTATGAATCTTTGTGCATATTTTGCTTACTCCCTTTTCAATGAATTCATCATTTGATCCTTCTTCTTCTCCAACTTGCTCATCAATTTTGTTTTGATCATCTCCGTCATCATGATGATTTTTCAATCCCCTGTGTCAAGAATGTACTTATTGAAGCACTCATAGAGGTTATTCAACAACATATCACACTTGCTTATAGTCTTGAAATGTTTCTTTTCCATGTCTCTAAGGGCGTGTTATTCACATAATCCCTTGTTTCCTTCTCCATTTCCTTCAACTCATTCAACCAAAAATTACCTCTGAATCTACCCTTAAAATGGGTGCAGATATGTCTTACACATTTCTATATTCAGCACTAGACAACTAAGCCCTACATGTCAGATAGAACAACATTAAATTGCATTCCATAGGTAGTCATTAAACTTTAAGACATGTACCACCATGGTCACTAAACTTCAAGACATGTATAACCATGATCACTAAAATATAAGATATGAAACATTAGTCACCAAACTAAACCTTATGTTACATCAAAAGTAACAGTTGTTGACACAGAAGCAATGAATGGCTATTGTAACATATTAGATGCATAGAATAAGCAAAAAAGTAGGGTGTTGTTATTATAGTAATGCCTCACCTTTTGCCTATTTGACATAACAACAATGGAATGGTTGTTTTCTATCTCCAAATTATCACGAAGCAATTCCAAAAACCATGTTCATGTAGATCTGCTCTCTATATCCACCACTACATAAATAATAAGGAAAATATAGTTGTTTGGATCTACTCCAACTATTGAAAACAATTACCTTCTATACAACCTCTTCAATCGACAACCACCCAATGAAATGAATTGCCTGCATCTTGACTTGAAAGTTTTTCTCCAAGAGGCCAAGCATATGTAAATCCCCTTGAAAATATTCGCATCTTGCCATTTCTTGATTGTTGTACCTAGGTTGATCTTTTGCATTTTGAGGGCATAAGATTGCAACATTTAGTCCTACCCCTTCTCATCACCATGCACCATCTTCGCAACCTTCTCTTTGGCCTTCAAGCCTTAATTCTCTCTATGGTCAGCCTTGGGTTATTAGTCTCACTTTTATAAACCTAGTGATGAACCATGTATGGTCTTGTAACACCTCAGCTCCTGAATCTTTAACATTCGTCATAGGCGACATATTTGTTGCAACCACTTCCCTAGGGTGAAAGGCGAACCGATTGACATAGTGCCTTGACAAACACACTCGCAAACCGAGCTTGCCAAAACACTGTTAAGCCTCCTTCATACTCCATACACAACATCATCAGAGTAATAACAAGAGATGTGAAAGTTACTAAAAACAAATAACTGCAACATAATTTTTTTTAAGTTAAATGAAAATGTACTACATACAAACCCTTAAATGTAGCAGTAGCAAAAATGTCAAGTCAAAATATCTACAATGTTTTCCTAACTTCCTATACATCATACTAACTCTCAAAATAGTAAACCACGTGAAGAAACCTACCAAAATAAAATAAATGTGCACTATGCGATGGCCACTTTCTTACCTTTATCCACAGCAGAAGAACACGAAATGTTAGAGTAGTGAGCCAATTTGTCCACGATGGCTTAGTGAGTAATGTAGTCTAATCTATAACTTAGAACATGAATTCTAAAAAATAATGTCATGTATGCGTGTACAATAATAATAATGTAAATAAATGCAACAGTTAACAAATGTTAAATCCACAATGCAGTCGTGCACCTTCTATTTTAAAAATAGTTTTAATGCTGAAAACATATGCCGAAGCTCTCAATAGCCTACCAGACAATAATAAATCCACTTGAGCGGGTGTACCCGACAATTAGGCATATTCTCATATCATATCATAGGGATTCACTAGCTCATACATCATGTATGGCGGCCTCAAATCTTCAATAGGAGGGCCAATTGATAAACCTGCACAAAACATAGCCCCAGATACGACGACTTCTGGTCCTCAATGATCTACCACATTCAATCCCCAAACCCGCACCCGAACCTCGAGATTTGGTGCACATTTTTCATTTAAAAACCCAATTAAAGATTGCAAATGCATC
Organism: Tinospora cordifolia; assembly: GCA_030144865.1. NCBI lineage: Eukaryota > Viridiplantae > Streptophyta > Magnoliopsida > Ranunculales > Menispermaceae > Tinospora > Tinospora cordifolia. The sequence goes on from JAJIYU010003663.1 coordinate 15,685, forward strand.
TCAATATGTAATAACATTTTATTTATGAACAGAATAACAAGTTAAGTGATAAATTAGAAAACACTACTCACAAGGATGCTTAGCTCCTGGTGCTCCTCTAGTGACCAGTCACGTCCCGCTGACGTTTGATCCTACATGATCGATGTGGTTTCTTAATATCTATAAGAAACTTGGTTCAAATCTAACTTTATGGTTCTTGTTCAATCAAAGGTTAACTTGGTCAATTGTGACCCATTTATGGATTTGGTCAATTTTGGTTAGTATGGTCAACTCTAATCAAGCTTAACACTTGTTGGCCTGTCTGATGGACAAGGTCAACGTGGTCAATTGATGCAATTAAGCCCTTAATATTGACCCAATATACTAAAAATATGTATTGTCAACATGTGTCCCACTTTTGATACACACTAACCGGCCTTTTCATAAATTTGGTGGTCTAATACAGTAAATAGAAAAATTTTAATTATTTCCTATATTATACATTTTTTTCCTAGTAAGTATTTTATAATGTTATACAACATTGAATATATATATAACATTATATAACATTTTTTCTATTATTTAATATTATATAACTTTATATACATTTTTATTCATTAATCCTCAAATTGCATAAATACAAATTTAATATATCAAATGACCTCCAAAATTTCTAATTTTAGTGTCATTAAGTTCAAAATTTGATTCTCGACATTTTAGTTTCCACCAACTAAAATTTCAGTGTTAATAGGTGTACCTCCTATGTATCGACTCTCAATTATCATATAAATTTTTAGGGCTTATATGGGTATAAATAAGGTAAATATCTATATTTTACTCGTTGATCTGAGCACAACGATATATATATATATATATTGTGTAGTTTTCCTCATAGTGAAACCACACCCTAATTTTGGATCACACAATAGATTAACACATTTTATGAAAATTAACTAAAAAATTGAAACTAATAACTTTCATAACAATTCCGAATTAAAAAGAAGTAAAAATAATTTATCCAAAATGTCGGATCTTCGAAGATGAACAACCTTTTTTTTTCTCTTTTCTTTCCTTTTCTTTTTTTTTTCTTCTTTTCGGTTTCTCTCTTGGAATTTTCGTTCCCCCTTTTTTCCCTCCTTTCCTAGATAAGTAAGTGAGTGAAATGTGAACAAAATGAAAGATGAGCAACTCCTGCATATAGGGGTGGGTTTTGGTGGGTCCCACCCCTCATTAATGTTAAAGATAACCCCTTTTTTGTCATCTCTTATATTCCAACTCATTCAGATAATCATCTTTTTATTATTTTTTTCCATCTTATTTATATAAATATATTCTTTCATTTATTATATATACATACAAATATATATATTCTATTCAATGGAAGCCATAGATGTATTCACTACAAGAAATTGATGATACAACAACGTCAATTCGACAACGTGCATCAACGACCGTTCTAATAGAAGGCATACAACAACGTTCATAAAATGTCTGCTGTCAAATCACTTATTTAAAATGTGTACAACAACGTTTACCATTGGAACGTTATTGAAAAGTCCATTACAACGAGCAGACGAACATTGTTTCATGTTATTGCAAAAATCATAGTTGCTCATTGTTGAATGACACCTTTTACAACGTTCGTTAGTCGACTGTTGTTAAAAGAACATAAGTTATTATAACATTCATTTGTGAACGTTGTTTATAGCCGTATATAATAACGTTTTATTTGACCGTTGTAAATGTATTACGTTATATACATACGTTATTCATATGTCACACCTTGACCCCTGGGCCAGACATCATATTTCTCAATCTAAGGCCCTGTCGTGGGGCGTCGTGCGGCTCCAAGCTCGGCACGTGGTCCGCCGAGGCACCGGGCGTGCGACAATCATCATCATCTTTTCACTAACCTCTATACACGAGGTTTAAATCATTTCATAATTTCAAATAATCATTTCATTCATGCTTCACTAAGCAATTAAGTTCAAATCAAATTCACCAGATGTTCAAAATCATATTCATACTGGAAATCAAGATAATAGTAGCGGAAACACTTTTCGGATCAAATCTTTCTAAATCATTGAACACTATTTAACATTCAATATCTAAAAATCATCAGTTCATCAATCAAAATAAAAACATTGTTTAAGATGGTAAAACAGTCCTATAGATACATACAAAGAAATATGATACATGACCCTTCTGGCCCAAATCCAAGATATACACCATAAAAACTGTTCAAAATAGAGAGACAGTTTAACACAAAATACCACCCTCTCTCTCTCTCTCTATAAACCCTCCAATCTCCGGTTTGCATCTTTACTGAGCGCTGGGCCCATGAATACCTGTAAAATAAAAATAGGGTGAGCTCAAAGCCCAGTGGATCTCCCCTACACATCAATAGCATAATACAAATGAACATACAAAACATGCAAACATTTTCAAATAATTAGGGGTGTTTCAAACACTTAGTTAATTTATCTGTTGCGCTCTAATATCAGGAATCTACCATCTGATATTAGGAATTAACCGAAAGAGTGAACCACCCTCGGTATCCCAACTGTGGTCTTGAACGCAATCAGGCATGACATCTTTATAAAACAGAAGTCTACCTCTAAGACCATGACCTAAGAAGATACCGAAACCAAGGGAAAAATGTTCATGACTTTCCAAATTCAAGGGTTTCATATGGCCGCTCGCAGTTTGTCCTAGTTGGGGGATACCCACGATGACGTCCTGGTCACAACTGAATAATATCTACGTGATGTACCAGTGCCCGTCCATCACCCCAGTACGTGGAATTCTTAATAAACCTTTAATGTTCTTTAGTTTTACAAACAATATTTTCAAACCATACAACATAATATGTACTAACCTATGCAAACTAGATCATATAAATCACTCAATAGACATTTAAGTAATCCATAACTCTAGAAAGTGCATAACCGGACATTATAATGTCATAGCAACCATTTCAGTCAGTTCACACATTCCTAGCATGATATTAAGCACGAGAGTGTAATCAAGCATCACATTTCATATCCTAAGTTCGCATCATACTAATGAGTGAGGAAGAAATAGGCAACCCCACATGTACACGCTGAAATATTGTTGGATCGTCGCTCCTCGCACAACAGTCTAATACCGTAAATCTGCATCATTAGACGGTAGCGATACATTACTTTGGGATTTTAATACTCTTTTTACCTAACTCTAGGGGTCTGGTATCATTCAGTGTTTCAGAGTGTACACACAACACTCCAAAAACACTATTTGCGTCTATCGATCGCGGTCGGTCTTGTGTGGACCGCGGTCCACACACGATTTCTCACCCAATAGTGATATTTCGCATGTGTACGCCATACTAGTGATTTCCATTTTAGTTTAATACTTAAATCTAGTGTATTGGACACCCAACCATCATTCAAACATATAAACCAGCTAAGGAATGGTGCTTACATTGTTTCTTCGCTGAAACCCCTTGATCAAGCCTTAAAAACGGGATCTTGTTTCAATTTGTTCAACCCCCTTCAATTCAACAACCAAACAACCATCATAAATCATCCACACTAGTATCCAAACACATACACAAGGAAATGAAAAGCGGTTCACCACGTTTGGCTTAGGTTTTTTAGCCACAATCCCCTCAACACAACGCTCTCAAATGGATCTCCATCCTTTTGATTTACTAACAATTGATAACTACTTCAGATGAGATCAAATCTTAAGGAAAACTCAAATGAAATCAAGGAACTCACCTTCAAATCACCCTCAAGTCGTCTCCTCCAAACTCCAAGTTTTTTCAGTCGAAATGAGAAAGTTAGAGCTTGAAACGTATATATAGATCACACACGGACCGCGGTCATTGGAGAAATTTTCTTCGTGGACCGCGGTCAACACTTTATGGACCACGGTTGGCACTTCACGAACAGTGGTCGGCATTTTACGGGTCGCGGTCACCCATGTGACCTATTTTTTTCGGATTTCTCATTTGATGATTGCAGTCGCTGATGACCTCGGTCGCCAATGACCGCGATCACCAATGACGTAGGTCGCCAGTACACAAAATTTTTTCAACATTTTCTCCAAGATTTTTCTCCAAATTTTAATATATGATACTATTTTATTTTGTTATCAAACATTAATACTAGCATTTAAAACATGGTTTCACATATTTTTACATTTGTTTCATAATTTTTAAAAATCCATTTTTGATTTGTAAGCATTTAAAAATCTAGGGTATTAAAATCTACCCCCCCTTAAAAGAAATTTCGTCCTCGAAATTTAAATAGAAAGTACCTGCGTAATGTGTCCAATTACTCATGCTTGGCAAAGAGATCTGGGTACTTCCTCTGCATTTCACTGTCTAACTCCCAGGTTGCCTCTTCCAGGTTATGATGCCTCCATAGGACCTTGACTAGGGGTATGTCCTTGGTCCTGAGACTCTGCACCTTACGATCAAGAATCTACACTACTGGCTCTTCGTAAGTAGCATCATCTCGAAGTACGATCTCGTCCAGATGTAAAACATGAGATGGGTCTGGTTCATACTTTCAGAGCATCGAAACGTGGAACACATTATGTATTGAAGGCAATCTATTTGACAAATCCAACTCATATGCACAGACACCAACCCATCTGACAATCTCAAAAGGACCGATGTAGCGAGGCGATAACTTCCCCTTCACTCCAAACCGTCTAATGCCCTTCTGTGGGCTGATCTACAAAAATACCTGATCACCAGTCTGGAACTCTAGAGGTCTTCTCCTCTTGTCCGCATAGCTCTTCTGCCTACTCTGCGCTGTAACTAATTTCCTCTGGATTTGCTTCACCTGCAAACTTATCTCCTCAATTAACTCGGGTCCAGTGAGTACCTGGTCTTCAAACTCTGCCTAACAGGATGGTGATCTATAGGGTCTGCCGTACAACACCTCATATGGAGCCATCTTGATGCTTGCCTGATATATGTGATTATATGCAAACTCGGCAAGATGTAGATGCTTACTCCAATTTCTTCTGAAGTCTAGGACACATGCTCTCAGCATATCCTCCAATATCTGTATGACCCCCTTTGACTGCCCATCTGTCTGTGGATGAAAGGTTGTGCTCATGGTCAATCTGCTCCCCAATTCATTCTGTAGACTCTGCCAGAATTGAGACGTGAATCTGGAGTCTCTGTCTGACACTATGGTACTGGGAACACCATGCAATCGCACAATCTCTCGCACATAAAGCTCTCCCAGCTTACTCATTGCATCAGTAGACTGAATAGGGAGAAAATGTGCCACCTTAATCAGTCGGTCTACTATGACCCAAACGGTGTCTTCCCCCTTATGACTTCTCAGCAAGCCGCTAACAAAATCCATCGCTATACTGTCCCACTTCCATTCAGGAATCAGAAGTGGCTGTAATAAACCCGATGGTTTCCTGTGCTCAGCCTTGACCTGCTGACAAGTCAAACACCGAGAGACATATCTGGCAATGTCCCTCTTCATGCCTCTCCACCAGAAAGTTTTCTTCAAGTTTTAGTACATCTTGTCGCCCCCTGGATGCATAGTGTACTTACTCAAGTGTGCCTCATCCATTAGGGTTCCTTTGGCCTGTCCAGAACTGGAAACACATAGTCGGTTCCCTAACCTCAACACACCCTCTGTGTCAAGGCAAAAATCTGTGTGTTTTCCCTCTTTGATGCCCTCTATCAGCTCTGTAATCCATACATCGGATTTCTACTCATCTCTGATCTGGTGTAAGATGTTTGGCTGTCAAGTCACTGCATACAGATATGCTTGTGTATCATCAGTAGCTACACCTAAATTATAGTTACTAATCAGCTGATACATCTGACCCACTTCATCCCTCCTGCTCAACGTCCTACTAAGAGCATCAGCAACTACATTCAACCTGCCGGGATGATATTGCAGCTGAAAATCATAGTCACTAAGGAACTCAATCCACCTTCTCTGTCGAAGGTTCAGTTCCTTTTGAGTGTATATGTACCTGAGGCTCTTATGGTCTGAGTAGAAATCAAAACTCTCACCATATAGATAGTGCCTCCATATCTTTAATGCAAACACGATCGCTGCAAGCTCTAGATTGTGCGTAGGATAATTCAGCTCATGTGGCTTCAGCTGCCATGAAGCATAAGCCATTGACTGTCCGCTAAGGGATGCGTCAGTGCACAAAGTGTACCTCACACCAGGGATAGGTGTGATGAATACCGATGTTGTTATCAACCTCTGCTTAAGCTCCTGAAAGGACTACTCACACAACTCACTCCAAATGAATTTCTCGTCCTTCTAGTTAGCTTAGTCATTGGACCCACCAATTTCAAGAAGTCTTTAATAAACCTGCGGTAGTACCTACCCAACCCAAGAAAACTCCTATCTCTGTTACTGTAGTGGGTTGCTGCCAATCGGATACTGCTCGCACCTTCTCCGGGTCTACTGCTATTCCCTGTGCTGAGACCACATGGCCAAGAAACTTGACCTGGTTCATCCAGAAATCACACTTGCTAAACTTGGCATATAATTTATTCTGCCTCAGTGTTTCCATAACAGTCCGCAAGTGTTGTATGTGCTCAGTATCTGATTGAGAATATACCAGAATGTCATCAACAAATACTACTACAAATTGGTCAAGAAAAACGACTAAAGATTCTGTTCATTAGGTCCATAAACGCAGTTAGAGCATTAGTCAAACCAAATGGCATGACCGTGAACTCATAGTAGCCATGCCGCGTCCTGAAGGCTGTCTTCTGTATATCAGACTCTCGGATCCTCGGCTGATGATACCCTGACCTTAGATCTATCTTGGAGAAGTACTGTGCTCCACTTAGCTAATCAAAGAGGACATGAATCTGTGGTAAAGGGTATTTGTTCTTAATAGTAACACTATTTAGCTTCTGGTAGTCTATGCATAGCCTCATGGAACAGTCTTTCTTCCTCACAAATAGGACTGGAGCTCCCCATGGCGACTCACTCTGTCTGATGAATCCCTTCACCGTGAGCTCATCCAACTGAGTATTCAACTCTATCAACTCCACAGGTGCCATCCTATAGGGTGGAATAGCAATGGGATTAGTGCAGGGATGCAACTCAATCTTAAACTCTACCTGTCTGTGAGGTGGAAGTCTAGGTAGATCCTCTAGGAACACATCTATATAATCCTGTATCACAAAAATACTGTGAATATCTGTGGTCCCCTCTACATCCTCATCTGCTAACCGCCTGAAGTCTCCCTTTTGCTGAATGGCATACAACAAAGCAAGTGTAGGACTCCTAGGCAGTTTTGGCATATCCCCATCGATCCTTAATGTCTCTCCTGATGGCAACTGTATAGTGACTCTCCTCCTCTGGCAATCAATCGGTGCCTGATATTGGGTCAACCGGTCCATTCCCAATATCACGTCATAGCCACTAAAATGGACTAAACAAAGATCAGCGGGAATCAACTGATCTCCGAATCTGAACTCCACTGTACTATACTTCTTCAAACTAATTGTGTCACCAATCGGTGTGGCAACATCCAATAGTATTGCCAATGGGCTCGTGACAAGTCTCAATTTACTCACCAAATCTTCTAAAATAAAAGACCGTGTGGCACCAGAATCAAACAAGACATGCACAGCAACACCAAACAACAAAAACATACCATCAATCGCAAGAGTCGGGGCTATCTGGGCCTCTGCTGCATACAGTCTGGCCTGCTCTCTCTGTCTCGTCTAGGACTGTGTCTGCCTCTGCTGCGGCCGGCTACTCTGTCTTTGCCCTGACTGCTGTTGTGCTGGTGCTGGAGCTCTGGTAAGGCAATCTCTAGCTATATTTCCCTACTGGCCACACAAGAAACACAGTCCTAACTTCCTAGCCTGCTCCCTCTGCTCAGTGCTAAACTGATCTGATCCGGTTCGTTGTTGCTGCCCCGAAGTTTGGGTCTAACCACTAGCAGTAGGTGCTCTAGTTGGTCGTCGTCGGTCTCTCCTTTGCTGCGGAGCTCCAGATGTCTGACCTAAATACGGTCTCTTCTGTCTACTCTTGAGCGACTGCCCAAACTCTATGTCTCTCTCTACATGTTAAGCCAGCACAACAACCTCTCCGAAAGTAGTCAGTCTCAGAGGCGTGATCATTTTCCTAGTTTCCATACTCAAACCCTCTATAAACTTCTCCGTCTTCAGTAACTAATCTACTACCATCTCTGGGCAGAATCTCGATAGCTCTGTGAACTTGTGCTCATACTCTATCACAGTCAATGTCCTCTGTGTCAGCCTGATAAAATTTGATCGCATCTGGGACCTCTGTGCTGACAAGAAAAGGGTATCATAAAACAATGTTTGGAACTCTTCCCAGGTCATCACTGTCCCATCAATGACCGGATTTGCCACTATCATCCTCCACCAGTGGTAGGCTGGTCCCACCATTTGATGTACTACTAAAGCTACTCTCCTCTGTCCAGTCACTCCTAGCAGCGTCAGATGCTTATCCATCTCTATGAACCATCTATCTGCTGCAATAGGATCTGCCTGTCCCTCAAATTGGCTAGGACGCAGCTTCTGAAACTCTATAGCTAGGTCCTTCTGCTCTGTATCATAACTGGCGGACTTGCTAGCCGTATGTGCTGGACTCTCAAGGGGTACTGTCAACGGGATCACTGCCTCATCAGGTACGGACGCTGGTGTAGATGTCTATGCGGGTACTGGAGGCCGTATGGGAAGCTGAGAAGACTCTGTTGGGTACCGGATCGTCCTGGCCCTGTCCACTACCCTATCCACTGCTCTCTGTATCATATCTGTGAGAGCATCTAGGGATACTATAATGGCAGCTGGCGCAGCTGGCGCAGCCGCCTCGATGATACCCTCATCAATTTGTACCGGCTCCTATGTAGCGTCACCTCTGAGTCTGCCCCCATGGGGTCTACCACGTCCTCTTCTTCTAGGCATTATCTACAAGTCCCAAAAACCCACTTTTAGTATCCAATAGTGTAATCATAATAAAGTAGAAAATCCAATAATTTAACTGAATATAACTGCATTTCTACTTTGAGCTGGATACCATGACTTGTGATAATAGCCATTCATTTCAACACGCCTATACCCTTCGCGTTTATCGTGCTACTGTGACTCTAAGTTCATGTCTCTAGGTTTTCGATCTGTCTCTGTGGTCTAGAGTTCATGCTTATGAGTCAACAACATTTCATTCAGTTCTAGGTATAGGAATTTGTATGTCAATACTCGAAATAGTGATATCACATATATCCAAAGCAAACACTCAACAATCAACCAAACAATGCACACTGGCATAATGGAATCCATGTTCCATTACGGCTATTATATATTTATGCCCAATATTGGTCTCTAAGGATGACGCAAGACCCACCGTACGTGACCGTCCCATACCAGTAGAATACAGTGCGTGCAAGTTCTTCCAAAGAGTCTGTTCATCGCCCATTACAATTTCGCAAGTGTCTCGCTCCTTAAGGTTGACGCAAGACCCACTATACACAACCGTCCCATACTGGTAGAATATAGTGCATACATGTTCTGACCAAGAATCAATCACTTACCATACATGGTCCATCATTCTTCGAGTCTAGGATTCCTCCATACCCCAAATCCCTATGCGTCTCATACCACTTAGAGACCAAAGGATACAAGATCCTCCTGAATCGAGTCATGACCAAAACAAGTGTGCGTTTTCATATTATAAGTCTCTAGCTTATATCCTAAAAGCTTTTATTGAGATCCGCTGTCTTCAAGACATCACCCGGTCTTCCCTAAACTTAGGGTTTCCAGACTTGGCTTGTGGACTCGCTATGAGTCACCAAACCTAAACCCGACTCAATCTCACATCTATGTGACGCCCTCGTTTCCACGTAACAAACAATTTCTGAATATAGCACACCCAGTAGGGCCAATAATCAAGCATAGCACCACCCACAGGGCCATACCTAGCATAGCACACCCGTACGACCATCACTAACATAGCACACCCGTAGGGCCACCACTGAAACATGGCTCGCCTATAGGGCCATACTCCTACTTTTGCCCTCCTGCGAGTGTTACTGGAACCCGAGGACATCACCTAAATCTTTTCTATTTCTAATCACATAATCACTAGTGAATTTCTTTTATTAATTTCCTTTTCAAAACAAATCAGATCGAAATTATTTCCAATGAAAACCAATCTGGTGAAATTTTCTTTTTGTTTCAATAACATTATTATGAAAACAGTTTGCTCTGATACCAACTTTGTCACACCCTGACCCCCCGGGTCGGACATCATATCTGTCAATCTAAGGCCCTGTCCTCGGGCGTTGCACGGCTCCAATCTCGGCATGTGGTCTGCCAGGCACCAAGCGTGCGACAATCATCATCATCTTTTCACTAATCTCTATACACGAGGTTTAAATCATTTCATAATTTCAAATAATCATTTCATTCATGCTTCACTAAGCAATTAATTTCAAATCAAATTCACCGGATGTTCAAAATCATATTCA
>JAJIYU010003664.1:0-26218 GCA_030144865.1 Tinospora cordifolia
ATGTGCGGTTAAATACGATCAAGGCATGAAATGACTGAAATAGAAAGTCAAGTGTGCGTCGCTTGTAATGTAACACCGGCCCGGCCCGCCGTTTGGTTTAGTCCACTGTCAGAAAAATGGTGGACGCGTCCAATGCTTAATGATACGGGGGTTGGGGTGTTACAGTAGTGCATCCTCATTATTGTCCATCGTTGTTGCTACAACATTTGGATCGAAACAAAAAAACTTCAGATCTGAAAGTTGTGCGATTCGTGTGCACGGAAAAGCCTGACAGAGGTATAGCTTTTGATTTAGATATTCATACTTTTCTATGTTCATAACTTAGCTTTATGGGTTGAATGTGCATGTTTAGATTTCTAAATTTTTGATAGCTGGAAATCATTATTTCTTCGATTTTTAATGCACGAAATGAAGTTTAGGAAATCTAAGCCTATTCAATATTTTAGTAGAAATACAATTTTGATGCTTGTAGATTTTGAATAGATGTTTGGGATATGATTCTGCGGATACAATCCTAATTTAATTAGGAATGATTTTTATATAGTAGATGAGAAAAAAAGTATTAGAGGTTCAAAAAAATCAATTATTGTAGTTAATTAAGAACATGTAAAAAAAATTAAACTTCTAGAAGCTTTAAATCTATTATAGGAAAAGAATGAAATTTTAGACCCTGAAACTAAACTTATAATATTTAGAAGTTTTATTTTGCTCATAATTTACTTATTTACGAGATGAATGAATTATTTAAATTTGTGGAGATTGTCAAGTGATAGAGTAATATTTTGGAGTTAGTTAAACTCTTAGATATAGAAACCTTATTTTATTTAGGATGAGACTAGATGAACACGGAAGAATTATTTTGAAGCCCAAATTTATGTTTTAGTGTTTTTAAATTATTAGTTCTAATCTAATAGATATATTTAGAAGTAAATAAAGCGTAATAGCTTAGAAATTAACTATTTAGGTTTTGAAATTTAGATTAAGAAATTATGAGGACTTAGAAATTTTCTTATTCTGAATATATAAAAATCTAGAATTTTGGAATAATCCTAAATTAGTTGAAACTGATTTTTAAACTTTATAATTATTTTAGAAATTATTTAAACTTAAGAATATTTTCAAATGAAAATGAATGTGAATAGGAGGAACTTGAAAATAATTAATCAATCATCTTGATTTTAATTTTAGATCAAGAACAGTGGAGGGGACGCGGAGGTGCAAGCGACTCCAGAAAAATTAAAGTGAGTGGGATTAATTTACTCCCTAGCCTTATTTAGACTTTGAATGCAAAATAGGATGTGTGTTTACATTTAATGTAACTAGACGCATGCTAGGATATTTTGTGAATTTTTGTTTAGAATGATGTAATGTGAGTTCATGATGACCAGTTATATTGTTTTAACACCTTGCATAGTTAGTTTCATTGAAGTGTTTTCTTGAATGTTCACGCATGTGAATTTCTTTATTTGGAAATTTATTTTAAGTCGATGGATGATTGGCATGACTTGGAATGAACTGTGAAACCAAAGAAGATTAAAGGATAATTAAGAACACACGTACTGGTGCGATGGATGAGCAAACAGTGCATCGTAAGTCTTCTTGCGATGGAATAGCCTTAAGTGCATCGTAGGTACCCCCACTAGAGAGCTGCCTGTGACAATTGATATGGTCTTTAGAAGCTGGTAATGGCTGTAGAGCATTACCCCTTCCTTAGGCTGTGGTCCCCATGGTATGGTTGTATAGCGTATCCGGATTCGCTCCCAAATCACAAGGGCTTACCAAGAAGGTTATGGATTCTTCTGGTCTTAGGTTATAACAAAACAAATAAATGTGTAAAACGCCTAATATAATGAAAGTGTTTTTGTTTTCGGGTTTAAATAATGCTAGTGATGTATAAGTATGATCCACTGGGCTCTCGAGCTCACTCCCTTTTTTTCAGGTGATTATTGAGACAGCACGAGTCAACGGATACCACGAAAGACTTGGTTATTTTGAAACCTCACTAGAGAGGTTGTTATTATTTCATCTTATTTCTCATTTCGTGTAACTGAACTGAATTAAACTAGGCATGTGCCTTTTTCTTCCATTTTAAACCTATCTATTATATTTGAGTAAATGTTTTGGATTTATTTTAGAGACTTTTAAATTGTTTGAATATTGAAATCGATGCTCGTCGTTGCATTTGAAATTTTACTGATTCATTTTATTTACTTAGAAATTTATTTTGAAAAAAAAAATTCATGTCTATTTAAAATGATTTTATTATTACCTGAAAGATAGAAAGAGATAGAAGTGAGATTGGATCCAATAGCGCTCCGGCTCTCAGCTGGCGATGCAACGGCGACTTCCCAGTCGAGCGGGGCGCCTTCTCCGAGCGTGGCCCAAGGGAACTCGCAGGACCAACCGGGGGTCGGGGTCTTACAAGGCATGCATGTAGTATATCAATCTATTTAATAAAAATCATAAGTTTATATAATACCAAAAGTAATGATTACTCACAAAAATTAACGTTCCACCCATTTTTTATTATCCAATAAAAATTTAGTCTCCACATGTAACACCCTAGTTCTCGATCATTCATTTCTATCACGTCTTTCATGCATGAGAGATGTGCCATTAAATGTTGACACATATATCATTTATCGAGAACTGAGACGTTACTTTTCTCACATTCAATTCTCATTGAATAACAACTGAACATATCAGAACTCATATACATGAATAATCAACCAAGGAGTAACACATGGAAAACATGCAACAATCATCAATAGTTAAATCATTAACTTCTACATTTGAATTTAAAAAAACGTAGAATAAGTTTCCAACTGAAATATCTGAACATGGCCTATGTGGCCGAAGTCCAAACCATAAAGACAAATTAATAATTTAAAACTAGTCTGGAGGGTCATACACCCAGTTTAAACTAATTGCCCAACAAAAGAACTCTAATAACAACCTCAATAGCAAGGTTTGTAGGTCCTATAGTACTCTATTGTACTATCAACACGATCCACCTCAAGGGTTATCTGAAATGAAGATATGGGGTGAGCTCAAGAGCCTAGTGGATTATACACAATACATCAATAACATTATTTAAATCAAACACAGAATATAAAATCACTTATCAAGCATTAGGCGTTTCAAATATTCAGTTGTTCATCAGTTGTTAATTTGACTAAAGGGTCTAGCCCTGGTATTCTCTCATCGTTATTATGTCGGAGAAGACGAGAAAAATATATTATATGCCAGATTCCAACAGGATAAGGGCACATCTATCACCTAACCTGGGAACTAGGGTGACACCCATCGCTCCATCACCAAAGAACTAGGGTCGCACTCGTAGTCCTATCATTAGGAACTAGGGGCAAACCCATCATTCTTTATTGCAAGAACACCCATAGTAATCCCCCATGGACTACTACGACAGTATGTGGTTCAATTCTTAACTTATCATTGCATGTGTATCAGCAAACATTTCATAACAAGCATGATTATCAATTCCTCATGCATAACGCATCATTATCTAATTATGTAATCATTCTAATCATCTCATTAACACATAATAACACAATAATCATCTTATGTGATAAGGCATTGTAAACACCAAACATAAACACATAACTTATGTTATTCTAGCATTCATGCATTCATGTCATTCACAAATCATATAACCAACATCCTAGTATGCTTCTAAGCAATCAAGAAATGTGAACACACCACATGTTTAGTATTAAAACTCAAACAATACTAGGGAGCAAGGTAATCACTTCCACCTTTTCTCTCGCTCCCTTGAGCATTTGTTTCGTACTGTATTGGCTTTGTGTTTCAATCTATGAGATTTAAAACCAACATTACATGAGTTTGAAACATTCCCAAGGTCTCTTAAATCATAATGTAATGGTTCCTTAACATAGATATCCTAAGATGTATACATTTCACCATTTTTTCTCTAATTATCGCAGTAGTGAGTGACATTACTGCAGTAATCCATGTGTGCACAAACAGATACGAAAAAATTGGTTTACGCTGTGTTACCGAGTGCACCACCATGATCTGTTGTTCCGTTTAGTGTTTCGTACTCCAACACTCTCATTACATTCAAAACACACATACATGAATGGGAAAATATTATACCTCATAGCTCTTTGTTTTTTCCTCTTGTTCTCCTTCAATGTGAGGTTTTGGACCTTCTATTGATTTGTGTTTAAAAGAAAATGTGCATACTCTTAGGAAAAATAGTTTTAACATGAAAAACTATGATTCCAAGTGAGGTTTCGTGATTTACTTGAGCACAATGATTCGGAACAATGCCTCAACTAATTTCCTTTCCTATTGGTGTTGTTCTTCACGAATCTAGGCTTTGAGAGCCAATAGAGAAGGGTTTGAATAAATAGAAATCAATCTAAATGGTAGGGAAGGGAGGAAAATTTGATTATTGGCAGCTAATATCAGTTCTTGGGAGTAGGTGTGCGATTGTAGGCTTACAATAATGATTAGGGTTTTTCGGCGCATTGTTCATGCATATATGATTTACATTTTACTGCAATAACTAGAATGTTGTAATTTTTTTTCTGGGTTTCAGTCACGTTACCACGGTAATGCATAACATTATTGCGGTAACCGGTGGATGGTTACCATGTAGAATTTTGTATTTTATTCCGATTTACCGATTCATTTATTCATTGATTAAATATCTCTTAAACCAAGTTTTCATGGATTTTTCAAGGTTTATTATGCTTGAATTATTTTTATTTAAATTTACCAAAACTCTATAAAATTTTTGGGATATTACACCACAACACCAATATAATCCTGTCACAAAATCATTTTATACACATTAAATCAAACTCAACTCATTTATAATTATTTTATAAATCCTCTCTAACATATTTACTATTCATATTTAATTCTATTTATGCATTTGACTTCACATATTGGTGCATCTTACCCTAATATTCTAAATAATCTTTAAAGTTATTTTTCCTGCTCATATAAAATATTTTCATAGCAGAAAATATCAAAAATAGGCTTCTCAATTATATTTTTACTAATTTTTTAAAAAATTTTGATGAATAACTCAATTGATTAATCACTTATCAAAATTTTAATTGATATCCAAAATTCACAAATTTGGTATCAACGATTTCAGATTTTTGTTCTCTATATTTTCGTGGAATTTAATTAAAATTGTATTAAGGTTTGACATATTCAAAAGCCTTTTTTATAGTTATTTAACTTCAGGTATTTATATAGGTGCCTACTGGACAAATGAATGCAAACTAATCACATAGTTATGATATATGTGTCACCGAAAGTGTACCAATATAATTTTTATTTAGTTTTACTCATTGTGACATAAAATTTCATTTTTTGGTATCATTATAAAATACTATTTATAAAAAAAATTATACCACTAGGATCGTAGTATATAACTTATATAACATTTTTATAACGAGAATGAAGTAAAATAATTTACCTATGCACCATATTTGTATATAATATATATATATATATATATATATATATAATGAGATTTTATAATTAACCAATGAGATTTTAGGTTCTCTCCTTACTAACCATCGCCCAATTCTCTACTCTATCATCTCACCTTACTAACAAATCTCTCATGCATATTGTCATCTCTTTTGATTTTTTTTTTTTTTTTTTGTTTTCTTTTCCACACCTACCAACATCTACTTTGTTTATTTTTTTTCACACTCATGCACACCATTGACACTTATATATTTATACCCATTATTTATGATTTCATATATACCCATTATGTATAATAATCGTAATAATAACATCAACATCATTATTATTATTATTATTATTATTCTAAATTACTCAAATGTATTTATGGGTGGTATTTTCATTTCCCATGTGAAGTTATATATAATAATACACATATACATTTGACTTTGACATACACGCATACATGTTTAATACATGCATATATACACATGTACGTCATGTCCACGTGTAATAAAAATTATGGATTACTACACTCAATGAGTTTACTTTAGTTTGGACTAGGTAACACCTCAATTCCCGAATCATTCACAATTTTCACATATGCGTCATAATTAAAGACGTATATGTATTCATATATGCTATTGTATTACATTTTACTATTCAAGAATTGAGATATTACTATTTCTCGTATCACTATGTCATGGTCCCACTAGGCCACATCCCATAATATAACAAAATGTATACATAAACTATTTAAGAAAAGAATAATAGAAATCTTGGGATTATATCATAATTGAAAATGAAGTATTACTAACTATTCCTTTTGTGTGCATATCACACAATCCAACATTTCTAGTAATGTAAATCCTCAATGATTTAGAAAAAATGTCTTGGAAATCCATAAATAATTTAAAACAAATAAAACTTTCAAATAAACGTCTCAAAGTCACTTTTTCAAAAATAACATTAAAAAGTACTACAAGAAGCTCAATGGCCTATTTGGGTCCATGAAAGCAATTTCAAACTAAAGGAAGAAGAACTAGGACAACATGCCCTATCAAAACAAACTATTGATCAAATGAGATAATTGCTATCAGAATGCTTCCACAAGCCAATGCTGACCTCTAATCAATATGTACTTGAAAGTTAAGGAGGATGAGCTCAAGAGCCCAGTGTATCATATATAATACATTTTAAGCATTATTAAAGTTATAATACAAAACATGCACACACTTATCAAACATTAGGCGATTCAAACGGTTTAATTGTTTTGAGTTATCATTAAGATGGAAAGGACTATCTTTAGTATCCCCCTATTGGTCTGAGATATCATCAAGTGTAACACCCAAAGGTTAGTTACCTATTCAGGACCCTACTTAGGAGTAACGTTTTACTCGACTCTTAGTCTCATCTCACCACCACTGATCATGATAGTAATCTTACCACTATCCATAACCAAGATAGTAGCATCAGCACCTGCCTTGGGTTGGAGACGCACACGATGACATTAAATCGTCGACCATGACAGTAGTATCACTACCTTAGTATGTGGTTAAAAATCTTATTCATTTTTGTTAAGTAAGATAACACATTTTCAATATCCAACATGCTCGATATCATCACAATTCAAAGGTATGAATATATGAAATATCTTAAAGCAAGCAATCATGAATAAGGTCACACAAGGCATGTTATTCGACATAAAGTACATATAGTATATCCTTGAAACAGTATTTATCATACATAGGTCATACAACATGTTGTACATGCAATCATCCAAACATTTGATAGTCACATCCTAGCATGCTTCTAAGTATTATACCAATATATAGCAACAATCGTGCTCCATATTTAAAACCAAAATAAGACTTAAGAGTGGAGTAATAATCTCCACCTCAATAGTTGACTCCCTTGAATTCTTATGTTATTCCAACTAGTCTCGAGTCTTCAACCTTTAAACATTGAAACCATTAGTCTTAGAAATTTAAGCATTCTCGAACGTTTTGAAAATATAATTTAATAATTGTTCATGAACTATAACCATGAATAGTACTGCAATAATCATAAATAGTACTGTGATAACCAATGGCTTTATATGAAATGGATACACTATCACGATAGACAACTGCAATAACCAGAGAGCTATGAACAGTATCGTAACACTCAGCGTCCCCGTCCTTTGGCCCACATGTTTCAGAGGGCATAATTACCATACTACCCTCAAGTCTTGCAATGATAGGCAGGCCATTGAAGAGGCGTGTGGTGTCACATTATTTCTTTTCTCTTTTTCTCTTTTACTATTCCAACTCTATGAGACTTAATGAGTAACATTAATTCATAACACATACTTGGAAATCATTTAATAAAACAAATTTATATTCATTAAAAAATAAAGCATGTCATGAGGTACAAATTATCAATGAATTACATTGAATTTGCACTTGAAAACCTAATAAAAACATTAGGGCTAACATGCCCAAGTTAAACATTTCATAAATGCTAAGTTTTAATTTGATTACGTTGCTTTCATTTAGAAATTTCCTGAAAGATAAAAAGGGAGGGTGAGCTCAAGAGCCCAGTAGATCATTTCAAATATTTAACTCATTACTTCGAAACAAATAACATATACATGACAAACACTTCAAAAAATTAAGTGATTCAAACAGTTATTTGTTTATAGTTGATATTAAAACCAAAAGAAAATATGCCTCAGTGTTCTATATTTAGGGGATGAGGTCAAATCTGGACCTTCGAACCTACCATTAATAAAGTGGGGTTAAATTCGAACCCTCTGTTCACATTTCAAAGATACTCGTTTGGAACACTCACAACAAAAATCTGTAATCATGTCGGTACGTGGTAGATAATCTTTGTTAATCTTTCCTTATTATCAAATCACATTAATAACAAGGTTAATTAAAAAATAAGCATATAAGCATGATATTGAGCATGTTAACAAGGCATTCAATGATCATAGCATCACACAAATTACTCATGTGTATATATAGTGAAGCATGCATTTTTTTATTGTATATCATGGCATATTTCTAAACTAAGCATGCATATAACATTCAATCAAGCATGTGGATTCATGGCATATTTCTAGACTAAGTAAACATTCATGCATATAATACTTGAATCAAAGAAATAAGGTAAAATTTAAAATCACTTTGACCTTCTACGCTTAGTCCTTTGATTCCAAACTCCTTGAAACCTATGTTGAACCTTCAAATCTCTTTGGTTTCTCAAGACACCTTCTAGCCCAAAATTTGTGCAAAACTCTATTTTTTCCAGCTTCCCACTACTCTAATTGTTGTTTAGAACAACCAAAGAATGAAAAGGATGTCAAGAGGGAGGCAAGGAGAACAATAAGAGAATTATCTTGTTCTTACTGGAATGAAGTGAATGGTGCTCATGTTTGGGTTTATATAAAGTTCTAATGGACAGGTTTTAGGAAGTTTTGAGTTTTTTTCTTTGTAGGAACCTTTCTAAAACTCTTTCCTTTTTATTTTATTTGTTTCTTAAGCACAAGAATTAGTAAATAAAGGTTTTAGAAATTCTTCATGCATTAAAAGCTTCCTATAGTCGCTTTGGAAACTTTCTAAAATCCTTTTCATGCAAGTTTCATAAGTACCACCGAGGTAATCTGAACACAATCTTTCTATTTTATTTTATTTTGATTATTCGACAAAATTCTGGGGTATTACAAGTACTATGAACAGTACTGCGGTAATCAGACATTACCACAGTAGACAACCATGATAACCAAAGAGCTATAACAAATGCAGTTCACTATAAACAGTAATGATGAACAGTACTACAAAAAGTAATCATAAATAGTAGACTACTGCGGTAATCGTGAATAGACTGCAATAATTAGTGTGCCAAAACCCAAAAAACTAACCATGAAAGTAGGCTATCACGGTAATCATGAACAGTACCGTAGTAATTAGTGTGAAAAACCCCAAAATTAAGGGAAAAGAAAGCATTACCATAGTGGCCATGAATAGTACCATAGTAATCAGCACAAAAAATGTACTTTCGTGCACATTTCTCTCATCCCTTCTTCTCATATGACCTCGACATCCTAATACTCAATGAACTAAAGTCTTAGAGATCGTTGATAGAAGAATCTACTCACAACATATGGAAAAAAGAAAGAACAAGGTTGATATTCTAGATGTTTACTTTTACCTTGTAGAATGGCTGCAATGGGATCTAATGCTTGCAATCCCAATTGTTGAGTAGTTTCCAATGTTGTTCTATATTGGATCTTGTGTCAATCTGTGGAGGCTACTTTGTAACACCCCGATCCTCAATTGGACCTCCCACCAAATAACATGTGATTGGTCTGACTCATACTTTCATAGCATTGAGATATGGAAAACATTGTGGATTAAGAAAAATATGTTCGGCAGGTCTAACTCATATGCGTAGTCACCAATTTGTCTAAGTACCTCAAATGGACCAATGAACCTTGGTGCTAACTTACCCTTAACTCCAAAACTTTTGATTCCTTTCTATGGACTAACTTTCAAAAAACCTTTATCGCCCAATTGGAGCTCTAAGGGTTTTCTTCGCCTATCTGCGTAGCTTTTCTGTCTACTCTGAGTTGTTACTAACCTTTTTTGGATCTGTCTCACCTTTGAAGTCATTTCGTCAATCATTTTAGGTCCAGTGAATATGTGATCTTTCAACTCTCCCCAACAGGATGGCGATCTACAGGGTCTACCATAAAGTACCTCATATGGGGCCATCCCAATGCTTGTCTGATAGCGATTATTATAAGCAAACTATGCTAGATGCAAGTATTTGCTCCAATTTCCTTTAAAATCAAGGGCACATGCTCTCAACATGTCTTCCAATATCTGAATAACCCTCTCAAATTGCCCATCAATCTGTGGGTGAAACGCTATGCTCATTGTGAGTCTACTACCCAATTCTTTCTGTAGACTCTGTCAGAATTGAGATGTGAATCTAGAGTCTCGGTCTGACACGATCATCTTGGGAACTCCATGTAGTCTCACAATCTCCCTGACATATAGCTCACCTAACTTACTCGCTGAATCTGTAGATCGAATAGGTGTGAAATGTGCGACCTTTGTAAGTCGATCTACAATAACCCAAACTATATCTTCACCTTTCTGATTCCTCGGTAGGCCACTAACAAAATCCATGGTTACATCATCCTACTTCCATTCGGGTAATGGAAGGGGTTGTAACAAACCTAATGGTTTCTTATGTTTGGCCTTGACCTGCTAACAAGTGAGACATCTAGAGACATACCTAGCGATGTCTCTCTTCATGCCTCTCAGCGACATACCTAGCGATGTCTCTCTTCTTGCCTCTCAGCGACATACCTAGCGATGTCTCTCTTCATGCCTCTCCACCAATAGGTCTTCCGCAAGTTCTAGTACATTTTGTCACCGCCTGGATGCATTATGTACTTAGTCTGATGTGTTTCATCCAATATGGTGTCTTTAATCTGTCCAATGTTCAGTACACAGATCATATTCCCTAGTCTTAGCGCACCATCTGAGTCTAATCTGAAATCTGTATGCTTGCCCTATTTAACACCTTCAATCAGATCTACAATCCACTTGTCGTTCTTCTGTTCATCTTTGATTTGTCGTAGAATGTCTAGCTGACTAACCATTGCATACAAATAAGCCTATTTATCATTTGTGGTGATACCCAGATTATATGAGCTATTCGGCTAGTACATCTACGCCATATCCTCATACTATCTATTGGATTTCCTACTTAGTGCATCAACTGCCACATTAGCCTTGCTAGGATGATAATGCAACTGAAAATCATAATCTTTCAAGAACTCTAACCACCTCCTTTGTCGAAGGTTTAGTTCCTTTTGTGTATTAATATATTTGAGGCTCTTATGATCAGAGTACAAATCAAAGCTTTCTCCATACAGATAATACCTCCATAGTTTTAGTGCAAACACAATCGCTGCTAACTCCAGATCGTGTGTAGGATAGTTCTGTTCATGCAGTTTCAACTATCTTGAAGCATATGTAACTACCTGTCTTTCTTGCATCAACACTGCACCCAGTCCTTTTCGTAAAGGATCTGTATACAAAGTGTATCTCACACCATGAGTAGGTGTGATCAAAACTGGTGGTGTGGTCTATCGTTTCTTTAATTCCTGGAATGATTGTTCACACTGACCATCCCAAATAAACTTCTCTCCCTTCTTAGTTAACCTTATTAGGGGGCTTGCCTACTTGGAGAAATCCTTTATAAACCGACGGTAGTAGCTAGCCAACCCTAAGAAGCTTCTGATATCTATTACTATGGTTGGTTGTTTCTAGTTTGCTACCGCCTCCGCCTTTTCTGGATCCACTAATATACCTTCGGCTGAGACCACATGGCCAAGAAATTTGGCCTTCTTCATGCATAATTCACATTTGCTAAACTTGGCATACATCTGGTTCGTTTTGAGAGTCTCCAAGATTATATGCAAATGTTGCTCATGCTAAGCCTCTGATCGAGAATATATCAGAATATCATTGACAAAATCTACCACAAACTGGTCGAGATACTAATTGAAAACTCTGTTCATCAAATCCATGAAGGCAGTCGGTGCATTTGTTAACCCAAATGGCATAATTGTATACTCAAAATGTCTGTATTGAGTCCTAAAAGCCATCTTCGTTATGCCAAACTCTCGTATTCTGAGCTGATGGTACCCTAACCTCAAGTCTATCATAGATAACTAAGTAGCTCCTCTCAGCTGATCAAAGAGGTTATCCATTCTGGGCAACGGGTACTTATTCTTAATAGTTACCTGATTCAACTTTTGGTAATCTACGCATTATCTCATGGATTCGTCCTTTTTTAAACAAATAAGAATGAAGCTCCCCATGACAACACGCTCGGCCTCATGAAACTTTTCGCCAATAACTCATGCAGCTGAGTCTTTAGTTCTATCAATTCAGTTGGTGCCACTCGGTATGGTGACATAGCAATGGGATTCCTTCCTAGATGCAGTTCTATCTTAAGTTTTATTTGCCTGCGTGGTGGTAGGCTAGGTAATTCATCAGGAAATTCATCCATATAGTTGCGTACTACCGAAATCTGCTGGATGTCCTTAGATTTCTTAGCATCCTCTTCTAGAAACTATTTGAAGTCATCTTTCTGTTTGATGGCTTACAATAGAGCTAACATCGGACTTCTAGGCAATTTCTTCATATTCCCATCTATTTTTAATATCTTCCCAGATGGCAACCTAATAATCACCCTTCATCTTTGGCAATCTATCTGTGCGTGATATTGGTTCAACTAGTCCATTCCCAATATCACATCATATCCATCAAAGAATAATATACAGAGGTCTGTTGTAATCAGTCGATCCCCAAATGTGAGTTCACATCTACAAAATCTTTTAGAACTCACTGAAATCCCAATGGAGTAGACACTTCTAAAGACACCTCCAATGGATTTGTAACTAACTAAAGCTTGTTTACTATATTCTCAGACACAAAAGATTTTGTGGCACCTGAGTCAAACAATACATGTACAGCTACACCAAATAGTAAAGACGTACCTTCCATTACCGGAGTGGGATCTATCTAAGCATCTATTATGTATAGTCGGGCCAGTTCTTTCTATTGTGGCTGAGGTTGTGGCTACTGCTTCTTTGGTGGACGACCACTCTGTCCACGAGTGGAATAGTCTCGAGCTAAGTGCCCTCTCTGATTGCAAGTATAGCATAATCTTAACCTCTTGGCCTCTTCCTTCTGTTTAATACTCATCTACCCTTGCCTAGTCTATGGGGACTATTGCCTGGTGGTTATCGGCTTCCGACTGTGTGTAGAAGTTGCCCTAGATACCCCCTGTCTAATATGTTTCCTCTGTGGGGCTCCTACAGTTGGTGCTTATTGTGGCCTCTTATGTTTACTTTTCAAGGACTGTTCATATTCCAAGTCTCGCTCCACCATTTGTGCCCTCACTACAGTTTCGCAAAGAGTAGTCAACTTCAATGGTGCAATAATCTTTCTAATCTCCACTTTCAGCCCTTCCAAAAATCTATCTGTCTTTGACTGTTCATCCCTCACCAACTCATGGGAAAATCTTGACAACTTTGTGAATTTCTGTTCATATTCTTCCACAGTTATATTTCTCTGAGTCAGCCTAATGAATTCAAACTGTAGCTGTCTCGTCTTAGCAGTGGAGAAGAAGGTGTCATAGAATAACGTCTTGAATTCATCCCATGTCATGTTTGCTTCATCTATAGTGGGGTCAGTAACTATCATCTCCCAGCAGTGATATGCTGGTCTTACTAGCTGGTGTACTGCCAATGCCATTCTTTTGGGCCCCACTATTCCAATTGCATTCATATGTTTGTTCATTTCTATAAACCACTTGTCTGCAGCAAAGTGGTCTGTCATTCCTTCAAAAGCGTTCGGTCTCAACTTCTGGAATTCAATTAATAGATCCCTCTGTTCTTTATCATATCTAATGGCTCTACTCCTAGGCACCATCTCTACAGATTCGACCTCCTGTTGAGCATGAGGCTGTGGCTATACTTGAGGCTCTTATCGTACTACTGGTTGCACATGTGGCTAAGTGGTCGTTGACGGTGGTGATGAAGTAGATGGTTGCAGCGTCGTAACTACCTACTCCACCACTCTCAGAGTGACTTTTGCCATCATTCTCTGTGAAATCTCTGAGATCATCTTTTTGGTAACTAACATCCTTACCGGTGTCGCTGCTATCGGTGGATCCTCCTTTCTTTGATCCTCCTCTTCTCTAATATCCTTGTGGCCCATGTTCCTCCTAGGTCTGCCTCTTCTCCTCAACATGATCTACAAGTCAAGGATTTATTTTAGTAGTTCATAGTTTAATTATATAAAAACAGACCAATTCAACAAGTTATAACTAACTAACTTCACTTCAATCTCGATTTTGTTTCTCTTAACTTGGATACTTTGACTAGTAATAATGGCCATTCATTTCTAACCCACCTATGTTTTTTCATGTTTTTGTGCTACTGTGACTCTAAGTTCATGTCTCTAAGTTCTCAATTGTATCAGTGACCTAGGGGTTTATGCTTCTAAGTCGGCAGTTTTTTATCTATTACTAGGTATAAGAGTTTGGGTTTAAATTGTTCAAATAATTATATCACACACATAAAAACAAACACAACAACAATCAAACAATCAAAACATGCTAGCATAATGAAATCTTAAGCTTTCATCTATGCTTCTAGTTCCGGGTACCCCATCCTACCCTCGCCTTTCCACACAAACTTCCACTCAGGTGCTTGAGGCTACGGAGCCACTTGAGGGATTATCTGTGGAAGTGTCTTTCTCAGTTGATCTAGTACCCTTTATGACATTTCACTCATCATAGCTTCCATCCGTGCCTCCATTCGTGCCTCCATCCGTGCCTCCATCCCAGCAGGCAGTACCTCAGGAACGTCAAAGGAATCTAAAGGACCTGGAAGATGAAAGACGGAAGAAGATGCTACTAGATTTGCAAAAGCCCCAACCTCCCTCATTTGATGGAACTACTAACTACATCTCTGCTAATCACTGGTACTAGGAGATGGAGGAGTTACTAAATGTGCTGAAGGTGACGGGTTCACGATGAAGAGCACTAGCCACACACCATTTCAAAGGACCAGCTCGTGGATGGTGGAGAATGATGTAGATTTATCCGAACACTGATGTTGCGACCATGACTTGGGAAGAGTTTAGAGAAAAATTTTATGACAAATTCTTTCCGGAGGTAACACCCCAACCCCCGTATCTTTTAAGCAGTGTACATTTCCACCGTTCTCTTGACAGTGGATTTAACAAAACGGCGGGTTGGGCCGGTGCTACATTGCAAGCGACACACACTTGTTCTTTTCTTTTCAATATCTCGTGCCTTTGTATAAAATTCAAGAATACAAAATTTTTAATAAAATCAAGGCAAATTAAAAGAGATAAAGAAATTCAACCTATTTTATTCATAATAGAAATTGAGAATACTAAACTCTTAAAAAAAACTAATAATTTCAGCGGAAGTCTTCAAAATATTTTTCAATAGAAAAACATAAAAACTATGGGCAACATGCCCTCAAAATTCTAAAAAAAATTATAATACATGTAGACACTTTCTAAGAACTATCTATAATCAACTGCTCCATGGGTTCATGTTCCTGAAACATAAGAAAGGAAAAGTAAGCACATAGCCCAGTGGATCCTTTTTGAACAACATCTTTCATATTCAAACTTATAACACAATTATAATTCAAACATTTGCAATCATTAGGCGTTTCAAACAATAATTTGTTTGAGTCGAGTCTCAGACCAAAAGGGCCTTTAATCCCTTGATGTTCTTAACTAAGTAAATAGGGCCCACTCGGCATCAACTCGTTAGTGGCACATGTCAGCATCAACCCGTTACACATGGTGACCCACCTGTGCTACACAACCCTCAAGTACTTTGGTCTGAAAACCAAATGACCTAACTCATATGAAAAGAACATCCATAGTGTCGCCATGACCGCTATGATGGTACGTGGTTATTATCTCCATCGTCTTTGATTAATTCTCATATCATGATCTCATAAAATAAACTTCAAAATATGAAATCAAACTAAAATTTATACACAGTTGATTCATAAAACACTCATAAAACATGCATCATACTTTAATTTAAAAGGCTAAGCATGATACTAACATGGCATGGATGATATGATTTCTCAAATATTAATCAAAAATGAAATACTGAAATAAACATGTAAAATTCTAGAAATGAAGTTAAAAATCTTTGAATTCAGTAAAAAACACACAACAATGAGCATGCCATGAATTCAAATAAGAATAGAAGGGTGTTCTAAAAATCACTTCCACCATGTGATGCTTTTCTTCTGAAATTTTGGCAATAATTTCCCCCGCGTACTAGTACCAATGAAGATCGCCCAATTTAATTTTCCAATTCGAGAGCTTCTCACACACACAAGAAGGGAAGATGGAAAAGGTGCCAAGAAGAAGGCTTTAAGAAAACAAGAGGAGCATTCAACTCTTATTCTTTGGAATGAATGAAATTATGAGCCTAGGGGGGTTTATATAGGTTTTCCAAGGGAAGAAAATTGTTCTTAGAGTAAAATGCCAAATTAGTCTACAATTTAGTACTCTCTAATTTTTAGAGGAGAATGAGTATTTTTAGGATTTTTTTCATATTTTAGAAATAATTTTTGGAATTTAGAAACTATTTTTCAGAATTTTTGAATTTTTCATTTTTGGAAATTTTTGTTTAATTTTTAAGATCCGTTAATTTGGTTCATAGGATTTTCCTCAAGACACAAGTTCGGGTTCGATCGGAGCTGTTGGATTGATCTCGAATCAATCAACAGAAATCAGATTCTCAATTTCAGCTGTTGGATTTCCTCAATGATCGCAGTCTAATCAAAATGACTTTGATCTGGACCGTCCGATGATCCTCGAGCGCATCAACGTTCGCGATCTAATTAAAAAGCTTTGATCTTCGCTGTTGGATGCACCTCGAGCGCAACACCAAATGATCATCTTACCGTGAACACGAATTCTGGCCGTTGGATGATCATCAATTTCAGTGTTCGAATCTAGTTCGCGATCAACGAACTCTCTTTTGGCCGCACGATCATGCTTGCGTTACATAGGCGGATCTCTGGTCGTTCAATCTTGATGATCCGGTGCACCCACGCGTTCTTTTTGGCTTTAATCCCATTTGTTGGATTTTGGCATATTGTTTTTGGACCGTAAGATGCATTTTAAGTTTATTTTTTTATTTTTCAGCCGAATTTCTTGCTTTCTTTTTGGATTTTTGCCAAATCTCGATCCCAATTGACTTTCTAATCCTATTTTCATCAAAAATTGCAATATCCTTGTATTTTTGGCTATGATATCCCATTTTATGCATTATAATCATATTATTCTTCCAAAAATCCCTTAAATTAATTTTTATCCCTCATTTGGGTAACTAGGACTGCCAAAATTCTCATTCGACAATTGTGTATAATTTTCTAAGTAAAAATTCAATTTTCATATGAATTTTTCAAGATGTTACAACTCCATACAGACATCAATCTCTCAGGGACACCTACCAGTACTCGAGTCACACTTGCGACTGTGAACTCAAATACGTTGACATCACACAAGTCTTTTCTTAAACTACTAGCCTCCTAGTTGACACCTATCCATTTCTTTAAATCTTTTGTCGAAGAAATCAAATCAATCGAGAAATTCATTCTTTTAGTGAAAATCAAATTCGATGAAAATTTAAGTCTAGCCCAGTATATCATAGTATTGGGCTCTGATACCATATTTGTAACACCCTGATCCTCAATCGGACCTCCTATTGTGTGTTATGGGTCTTCGCCCGTTGAAAATCAGAATGTCACTTAATATCTTTCTATCAAATTCCTTTAAGATAATTCCAAAACATATTTTCATTTAGTGAATAGTCAAATCATTTTTTGTATTATTCATCAGACTATCAAGGTAAATCAAACAGAGATCAAATTAAAAAAAAATTAAATCTCGCATCGGAATAAATTTTTTCTAAAATTTGACTAAACTGAATACATCATATTAAAATAGTTTAAGTCATACCATCAAAATATTTATCTACAAGTAAAATATAAAGCAAAACAATTTAATTGCATAGTTTGTTCAGATTTCAACAAAAGGAAAACTTGAGTCCAAAATTTATACACTTCTACCCTATTCAGACAAACTGGCGTTAATCACCTATATTCTACTTTTGTGAGTACCTATAAAATAAAGATTGGAGTGAGCTCGAAAGCCCAGTGGATCATTCCTACTCATCATACGCATTATATAGACCAAATTCAAAACATTAGAAACACTTTCATGTATTAGGCATTTCAAACATTCATTTGGTTTTAATTGTAATCTAAGACCAAAAGAGTGTTGAGATGACTCTCGGTATTTCCGTGATCTAATCCAATCATAAAAAGTTCCAATTACCATAAAAAATTAGTATTAGTTAGCTTATAGTATCACAGTCTAAGAGAGAGTATTTCCTGTAGTCTCATACTAACTCTCAAAAACTTATTGTTTTCATAGGCAACTAAAGGTTGGAAATACCTACAAACTGCCTTGTGGCTCGTTGATCTCAAACGGTGACACATAGGAGATGCCACCTTAATCGTCCTTAGGCTCGTTGATCTCAAATGATGACACATAGGAGATGCCGTCTCAATCCGCCTTAGGCTCGTCAATCACACCAGTACGTGGATTCTTAATAATCCTTTAGTCTTATATTAGTTTACAAGCCATGTCAATCATACCAAACGAACACACAAATAATATCAAATCAAGTAAATAAATTATACAAATATTATGATAGATGAAATGAGTGAATTATAGGATGTCATAGTGCAATTCCTATAAATGCATGCAAGAAAATAAATAACAATCATCATGTTATTATCAAAACACTCCAATCAAGTCAAACAATTTTGCAATTATGTTCCTAAATATCCTAAAACTATTCCATCAAAATGTTCTGAATTTAAAATTCATATAATACAGACGAGTAAGGAAATCCCTCCCACTTGGATATTCAAATTCCCTTCGTTTTCGTTCGTTCTAAAAGTATCAATCTGTAATAGAAAAATCATTATAATAATTATTTTTAAGTTCTTTTTTTCTTTTCCCAATTTAAATAAAATAAATTCCTAACTAAAAAGATATGTAATAATGTTTATGACTTTTTATTTAATTATTTCTAACTAATCAAACTTATTTGAATATTCGCATCCACGTATTAAATAAAATAAATTTTCTTCAATCTATGAATCTCCACAAATTTAAACAATCTATCCATATCGTAAATAAATTAGTTACGAACAAAATAAGACTTCTAAGTATTATAAGTTTAGTTTCAATGCTAAAATTTCATTCTTTTCCTATAACAGATGTATTGTAATATCCCACATCGGTCCAACTCCAAGGGGATTTTTGGGCTAAATGTGCATTCGAGGGTGTCTCATTGTGCCAAACGCTGTTGAGAGACTCAAGTTCGAGTCTTACCAAGAACAAAACCGTGCACCCAGTCTGTGGTGGCTAAAGTGGGGACAATATTAGTACGTAGTGTGATCGTGATCTATACTCCAATAAATAAATAAAAAGAAAAAAAATAAAAAAATGACAAAAAAACCAAAAATTTGAAAGAGAATTTAAAAAAAATACACCAAAAAAAACCCTAAAACCCATGGTTTGAATTGGAGCCGCCAAGAACTAATAAAAGTAAAAATTTTCTTTATAAAAAATGCCCAAAGTTACCAATTTTCACTTTCCTAAACTCTATAAAGGACCTCTAGTGCACTCATTATTTTCATCCCAAAACAAAAGTATACTAGTCCCTCTTGACTCTCTCTGGCCTTCTTCTTTTCAATCCCCTCAGTTCTTGAGTAATCTTGAACTATTCTTGAGTGTTCTTGAGAGTTCCTGAGTGTCTAGAAGTTTTGGAGTAACAGAACTCTACCGAATTTCAAAGGCGTGCAAAAGAAATTTATTTTTAAGGTGGAAGTGACTTCTCAAACCCTTATTCTACTTATTTAGTTTAATACCATGTTTATGCATATTTAATTTTAGTTTGGTTTGCATATTGTGTTTGAATAACATGTTTTTTAAAATATATATTCAGATTTGGACATCATGGAATCGTGTCATGATTAGATTATACATGTTTAGGTTTATTTTTAAAGCATGATGCATACTAAGTGTTTACTTTCATGTTTTGAATGTTTATATAAGGAAATTATTTTTTTTAGTATGATTTATTTATGATTCATGATTATGAGATTTAATGAAAGATGTTAAGATTAACAACCACGTATTGTCACAGTGAACATGAGGGTCACTATGGGTGTTCTTTATGTGTGATTAGTTCACATGTAAAGAACTAATCAATTTTTGAATTTTTCACTGTAATAGTTTTTCCTCAAGATTGAATATGTACTCAATTTTATTCAATTAATAGAGTTTATGAATTTCTTTTATTTCTTGTATTATTACCTTATTAAATTCCTAAATTTGAGTTATGTACTCCTAAATACTATTAAGGCATGAAATAATTGAACTGAAAAGTCAAGTTATGTACTTGTAAAATAACACTAGCCCGGCCTGCCTTGTGGTACAGTCCAAATTGAAAGTCTCAGAGGTTGAGGTGTTACATGTAAAGCTTCCAGAGGTTTATTTTTCATATTTTTTAACTAACTAAAATAATTAAGTTTTAAACTTCTAATATTATTTCTCATCAACTATATAAAAATCATTCCTAATTAAATTAGGATTCTATCAGCAGAATCTTTTAATTTGGGCTTTTAAAAATATTGAACTTCCTTTATAAATTTTCTAAAAATTTAAAATAAATTAGATAATTTTAATAATTTATTCTAAATTAACTTTAGTTCAAGATCACAAAAATTAAATAAATAAAATAACTTTAGTACCTTTCCGAATTTAAGTCTCCATTCAAATTTTTCTAAATTGATATTTAGCTTTTCTGAACTTCTTCACTTGTTCATTATTGGGCGAGCTAAGGCATCGATGTTAGTAGCTTCGTGCCTTAAGATTATCTGAATGCGTCCACAATTGCAGTTCGCTTCACGCCCAACAATGCATAGAATCAAAACCAGCACATTGTTGTTCTTCTTCCCTATTTTCCCTCTTCACGGCCAAGAATTTCAACTGCAACAACAATAAATTTTTGTGTGTTGTTTTTTTACCCTCTTTCGATCCGTCCCAAATGGCTGAGAAATCCAGTCTTCTTCTTCACAGTTCAGCAACTCAAATCAATGTCCAAATTATTGTCCAGCAACATCAAAAACGTTCAACAACCCAATCACATCTAGAAAGCTCAAGTCAATCTATCCCCTTTTTCGTTCTTCATCTACTCAAACCAAAAGTTTTTAAAATCAAACCAACACCAGCAATTCAATTCATGTTCGGTAAGCATAGTTCACGTCCAACAACTCAAATCCCCTCTTCGTTCTTCATTTACCTAAACCAGAAAGTTATAAAATTGAACCACATACCAAAGATTCAAATCAAAACCTGTTTCAGTCGTTTGCTTCTTCTCTTTTTGCTAAACGCACAAACCCAAAACAAAATCAGACTTTTGGTTTCTTCTTCTTCTATCACACAAACGCCCAACCCAAAAATTTTTAATTCACTAAATTCGGATTGTGTTTCCTCTATTTTAACAATCCAAGAACCAGAAACTCAAACCAAAAATCAGATTCTCCAATTTTAGTTTACTGTTCTTCCCATGTTGCACCGAAAGAACTGTAATAACCCAAAATTTTGTCAAATAATTAAAGATAAATAAGTTTAATGAAATTAAATGAAATACGTAAAGTGAATCAACTTTGAAGATTTTAAGAAACTTTTGGGTGCAAATTATGGGTAAGCAAATGAAACCTTAATTTGATATTTAAATGAAAATGTCAATTAAGCAGAATTAATTATGAAATTAAA
Source organism: Tinospora cordifolia (assembly GCA_030144865.1). Taxonomy (NCBI): domain Eukaryota; kingdom Viridiplantae; phylum Streptophyta; class Magnoliopsida; order Ranunculales; family Menispermaceae; genus Tinospora; species Tinospora cordifolia. Next base: position 21,975 of record JAJIYU010003664.1, read on the forward strand.
AGAATAGAAATAAAGTGTATATATACACACACACATATATATATATAGGTTAATGCGTGTGTGAATAATATGTGTGTTAGCACAATAAATAATGCTACATATTATAGGAATATGTATATAGAAAAATTTACATAATTGAATAAAAATGTAGTACGCGTGTATTTATCTAAAATAAATATAACATTACATAAGTATCAATTTATAATTACATAAATAATTATCTGAAAATAAAAATATGAAATAAATCTAAATAAAAATATATGAAAATGAAGAAATAAAAATTGTAAATTATTAAATTGTTGGCATTAAAAATATCTCTAATTAATACAATATTAAAGAAATAGAAAGGAAGGAATATTAAAAAATTAATAAAATGGAAAGACATGTGCAAAAATCCATGTTTACATCAATTAAAAAGTGTAAAATTGGCAAATTTCGGATAATAGCAACCTTAGAAAGTGATTTTGGTAATTAGAAACTACATCCAATAGTCCAAAATTAATCTGGCCGATCCAACGAACAAGATCAAAACCAAACTGATGCTCAGGAGCACCCAATCACTGAAATCCAATGGCCCAGAATCAATCTATATGATCTAACGGTCCGATTTCGTTTCATTGATCGCGAACGTGCAGCGATCGAGGAAGATCGGACGATTCAGATCTGTTTTGTTAATCACGACCAAGATTCAAAAACGGCCAGGATCTGTGCTCTCGTTTTGATAATTATCGAGTGTTGTGCTCGAGGTTCATCCGACGGTGAAGATCAAAGCCGGATCGTTAATCGCGAATAGTGTTACGCTCGAGGACGATATGATGGCTCAGATTTGATACGTTTTCAATCGATCGCAAACCGTGCTACGCTCGAGGTTCATCCGATGGTGAAGAAGCCGCTTTGATGATCACGAATGGTGTGCTGCGTTTGAGGAAATCCAGTGGTCTAGATTAGATCAGATACGTTTTGTTGATCGCGTACCATTGATGCATTCGAGGACGATCTGACGACCCACAGTGAATTCGTTAATCTTAACCATGATCTGAGTGCTACGATCGAGGATCATCAATGGCCCAGATTTATGCTCCAATTAAAACCGAGAATAATAACCAAAAAATAACGAAAAAAAAATCTGAAAGAAATTCCTAAAAATCTGAAAATTGTGTTTCTAAATTTCTCAAAACACACTTGCTATTTTCCTATACTTGTGGGGCACAAAAATTTGAATAATTAGCAAGTTTCCTACAAGGAGAACATCAAAAACTTGCCATTCTACACCATTTTGAACTTTATATAAAGGACCCCCAGTGCTCACATTATTTTCATCCCAAATCAAGAGCATCTAGTCCCTCTTTACTCTCTCTAGCCTTCTTCTTGGCAATCCCCTCAGTTCTTGAGTAATCTTGAACTCTTCTTGAGTGTTCTTGAGTGTTAAGAAGCTTTGGAGTAGTGGAACTCTGCCAGATTTCAGAAGAGTGCAGAAGAGATTTATTTAAGGTAGAAGTGATTTCTAACTTTTACTTCTTTATTTTAGTTTGAATAAATCTTGCATGTGTGATGATGTTTTGAAGTTGAATGATTGAATATATGTTTTAAATATGCATGCTTTATTTATGTGATGTGCCATGAATATACATGTTATGCATGTTTAGAAATCAAGAATAATGATGCATGATATGCTTGAACTGTGCCATGAATAAATATTTGATGGTTCATGTTATGGTTTAATCTGATATTGTGCGTTTTATCACTAAGAAAAGATTAAATAATGATTCAATCTACGTACCGACGCGATGATAGACTACATAGTGTCGTCGTGTGTGTTCCACCCCGATTCGGCTTACCGGCTTCCCTTTGCCACTTCATAGATATTGGGTTTGAGTTTCCAAGAGTGATTCTCTCTCCCAACGATGTGGAACACATAGATTAAACTCTTTTGGTCCGAATGTCAACCATAAACAAGAAATTTGTTTGAATCGCCTAATGTACAAAAGTTTTTAATATGATTGGTTTGTTTGAATTAAAATAAAGATTTAAATGTTTGAAAGATCCACTGGGTTATGTGCTCACTTCTTCCTTCTATTTTTCAGGTAGTTGAAATACATAAAGACCATGAATATTAATTAGGTTCTTTTTATTTAGAAAATTTTTAATTTCTATGTAAGGGCATGTAGTCTACTGTCAAGAGAATGGTGGTCATATCCAATGCTTAAAGATGCGGGGGTTGGGGTGTTACACAAACACACCCAAAACCCATAAATTTGAATCACCAACTTCAGATTTCCAAAGTGCTCTTCCTCTTTCTTGTTTAGTTTTTCTTCTCAATGTCCCAAAATCTAGATTTTCCCCCCTTTTATCCTGATTATTCGTCCATCTTCACCACCAAAACCAAATTTTTCTGGTTCGTTCTTCAAATTTTCTTTTTTTTTATTGGTTGTTCAACTCAACCGAAATCCAAATTTTTCTAGATTATGTTTATTTGTTTTCTTTTCAATAATCCCAGTCACCAAATTTTTTATTTGATTTTTTTTCGCGAGTCTTACGCCATTACCTTCGCGCAAGGATCGTTACACACCCATGCGAACATTATAATCTCTCATTTATTTATTTATTTATTTATTTTATTTCTTTTTTATCAATGTTAAATTTCATTTCTCAAATAATAATTTCATCAAATAAGCAATAATTCAATATTAAATTTCATTTCTCAAACAAATGTTGGATATTTATTTATTTTATTTTATTTTTGATTAATTTATATTTTAAAAATTATATTTTTGACATTATTTTATATTTTAGAAACTATGTTTTTAACATACAGGCATTACGAAAATTAGGGTTGGTACAAACTTGGAGAAAGAAAGGGTGCATGAGAGAGGTTAGAAGTCGTCTATTTGGAATTTATATATGATTAAGGTTAGGTTTTGTTTGCGTTACTGTGATAATGGAATGTATTACCGCAATAACAGTACCATGAATGTATTACCGCAATAACAATATTATGAACAATACCATGAACAGTACCACTATGAACAGTACTCATAAACAATATCATGAATAGTAAACTACCCGTCGAGATCCCTTCCCTAAGGTGAAGGACAAACCGATTGATATAATGTCCTGATAAACCCACTCTCAAAATGAGCTCGTTAAAACACTATTAGCCTCTTCAAAATACCATACACAACACCATCAGAGTAATTATAAGAAAATGAGGAAGTAAGTAAAACAAATAATAGCAGCAGATATTTAAGTCAAATAAAAAGTGATTATATACAGTCTTTTCTATGTAGCAGTAGCGAAAATGTGATAGTTAAAATATCTACAATTTTTGTCTCACTTCTCATACATCATACTAACTCTTAAAATAGTAAACCATGTGAAAAAACCTACCAAAATAAAACAAAATGTGCACTATGCGATGACCACTTTCTTGTCTTTGTATGTAATAAAAGAACTTGAAATGTTAAAGTAGTGAGCCAATTTGTCCACGACAGCTTAGTGAGTAATGTAGTTTAATCTATAACTTAGAATAGGAATTTTATAAAACAATGTCATGTATGCATGCACAATAATAATACTGAGAATGAATGCAACAATTAACAAATATTAAATCCATAATGCAGTCGTGCACCTTCCATTTTGAAAGCGGTTTTAATACTAAAAACACATGTCAAAGCTCTCAAAAACCTACAAGGCAATAATAAATCCACTCGAGCAGGTATACCTGACAGTTAGGCATATTCTCATATCATATCATAGGGATCCACCAACTCATACCTCATGTATAGCAGCCTCAAATCCTCAATAAGGGAGGCAATTGATAAAGTTGCACAGAACGTACCCCTAGGTGCAACGACTTCTGGTTCTCATTACTCTACCACATCTAATACCCTAACCTGCACCCAGACCTTGAGATTCGATGCACATTTTCATTTAAAATCTTCTTTAAAGATTATAAATGTATTGCAATATGTAATAACATTTTATTTATAAATATAATAACAAGTTAAGTGATAAATTAGAAAATATTATTCATAAGGATGTTCAGCTGTCGGTGCTCCTCTCATAACCGATCGCATCCCGCTAACATTTGATCATGCATGATCAATGGGGTTTCCTTTAGGGGTGGCAGTTCATGTCGGCGGGTCATAAACGGGTCAACCCGTTTATTAATCGTGTCATGATATGTCAACCCGAACACGACCCGTTTATTAATCGGGTCATGACATGTAAACCCGAACACGACA
>JAJIYU010003665.1:0-26097 GCA_030144865.1 Tinospora cordifolia
AAGCCTTGAGAAGACTTGGAATACTGATATCATAAGAATAAGCAATAGAAGGTGGAAGTGATTTTTGAATTTTATCTTATTATTTTGATTCAAATATTATGTGCGTAGTTGGTTTGCCTAGCTTAGAAATATGCCATGATTATACATGCCATGCCTAAAAATGCATACTTAACGTTATATGCTAATGATGCATGATTGTGATAATATGATTCATGGTATGACATGCTTTCCATGAATACGTGCTAGTTACTATTATCTTGAATTTATTATGCCACTATTGATTACTAATGAAAGATTAAACAAAACTTATCAACCACGTACCAGCATGATGACAAATTTTCATCATGAGTATTCCAAACTGGTATTTTCGAGGTGTGAACTGAGGGTTTAGATTTAACCCCACTTCAACGATAATAAGTTTGAAGGTCCGTATTTGACCTCATCCCCTAAATATGGAACATTGAGGCGTAACCCTTTCGGTTTTAACATCAACTGATAACAAACAACTATTGAATCATGTAATCTTTTGAAGTGTTTGTTATGCATGTTCTATTTGATTTAAAACATTGAGTTAAATATTTAGAATGATCCACTTGACACGTAAGCTTGCCATTTCTTTTCTAACCTTTCAGGGAATTTTTGAATGGATGCTGCGTAATTTTATTCATGAAATGTTTAAGTTACACATGTCAGCCCGAATTTTTATTTTATGTTAAAGTTCAATTTAATGTATTAAAGTTCAAGGGTCTTTATACTTCATGACTATTCAAATCAATTAATGATATTGATTTATTGTATCAAATGATTTTACATGTGCTTTATGAAATTTGTCTAAGTGTTTATCTCATAGAATTGAGACCAAAAGAAATAGAATAACATGACATCGCCTGCCTCCCGGGCTGCCCACGAAAAGAGAAAGAAACGTCCAATGAGTAAACATGTGATGTGAATGTGTCGGGACAATTTGGGCAGGTAAAGATGGGGTGTTACAATCCCCCACAAATGAGAAGATTTAATGACGTCGAGTTTGATCCGAAGTACTATAAATTGAGAATGAGCTAGAGGCTTAGTCATGTAGTCTACAATTTGATCATTAGAGGAACATAATGGACTTGCAAGTCTTTGCGCAAGACCTTGTCACAAATGAAGTGCACATCAATTTCGATGTGTTTTGTACGAGCAGGAAAGACAAGGTTGGAGGCAAAAGCTCTTATGCTCATGTTATCATACTATAATATTCGAGCAGTAAAGGGTGGAAAAGACAATTCATGAAGTAAAGATTGAAGCCAAGATACTTTAGTTACAACATTAGCCAGTGCATGAGATTTTGACTATATGCTAAAATAAGCAACCACATTTTATTTCTTAGATTGCTAGGAAACTAGTGATGCACCAAGAAACATGTTGTAACGAGCAATGGACTTTTGATCATCAAGTGAAGTAACCCAATCAGCATCAGAGAAATAGTGAGAGCTAGCCTTGAACTAGGCTTAATGTGTAGAGAAAGAAAACATGTGACTTTAATATAGTGCAAGACACGTTTAAGGGTTTGGCAATGGTTCATGGTTGGGCATCATTGAATTGACTAAGCTTGTTTACAATGAATGTAATATTAGGGCAAGTGTGAATGAAATACTAAGGTTGCCAAGTAAGCTGCAATATAATGTAAAGTTGCTAAACATAGGAGCGTCATCAGCTAAAATTCTTTTCCCAGTGTAGCTATGTATTGAGGTGACAAGTTTTAACGATGACATACAAACCTTGCAAGAATAGAGATGATGTAAGAGGTTTGATTGAGATATATACCAGAAGAGTCTTTATGTGCCTCAATACCTAAGAAGAAATTGAGGTGCCCGATGTCTTTTAGAGCAAAATTTGTGCCTAGAGTGACGATGAATCGCTGAACAAGAGCAAAATTGGAGTCGGTAACAAGAATATCATCTACATAGACTAAAATATACATTATATGTTGTTGCTCTTTGTAGATATGATGCGATGAATTAACCGAAGAATTCACGAAGTGCCAAGGTAGAATAATCGTTCAAAGAATATTAAACCACCCCCTTGGAGCTTGCCAAAGACCATATATGGCACAGTGAAGGTAACACACATAGTTGGGTTTGGAAGAGTGAACAAAACCCTCTTGTTGGGGCATAAAAACCTTTTTAGTAACAATGCCATTGAGAAAAGTGTTATAGACATCTAGTTGTCTAACTTGCCAATTAAATGAGACAACCAAGGTGAGTACTACACAAATGGTAGAGGCTTTGATCACGGGACTATGGGTCTCAACAAAATCAACACTGAGAACTTGGTTATAGCCCTTCGCCACCAACCTTACTTTTTGTCTATGAATTCAACTGTTAGAGTCGTGCTTAATTTTGAAAACCCAATTGTTCCCAACCAATTTCTTATTTTTGGATGGAAGAACAAGTGACCAAGTTCCTATGGATTGCATAACATGCATCTCTTGAAACATAGTGGCACAGCAAAACTTAAGAAGAGAGAGAATCAATAATCTACTCGGGTTTAGTATCAATGAGAGAAAAGGCTACATTAGCAGTTGAAAATAATTTAGGCTTGAAGATACCATCATGAGCCAGATAATCTTGGGGCGAAGAGAATGGATAGGCGCAAAGACTTTGGGAGGTGGGTTAGGAGATGGTGTAAGAGCAAAGATTGGATTTGTAGAAGAGGATGATCGTATTGAAAATGCAGGTGAGACATGAAATTGTGGTGATTGAATTGATGGCATTGGGAGTAGGAGGTGGAATAGATATGCAACTGTGAGGTACAATTGCAACATAAGAGGGGAAACAAGATGGAAATAAGAAACAATAAGAAATTTAGATTCATTGAAAGAACATGATGATATATGCAAACAAGACCACTAGAACTTAAACATTTATAGCCCTTGTGAGATTGATTATAGCCTAGGAAAAGACATTTTTCATATTGAAATTGATCTTTAAATCTATTATAGCGTCTTAAATATGGGAAGCAAGCACAAGCAAAAACATGACGTAAGGAAAAATCTAATAATTTATTGAACAATTTTTTATAAGGAGAATGACCAACCAAAATTGGATTAGGTAGTATATTTATAATGAACATAGCTGCTTAACAAGCATTCCGCCCAAAGGTAAGTGGAAGTTGAGCATGAGCTAACATCAAAAGGCTCATTTCTACAATATGATGATGCTTATGTATAGCCTTGCCATGTTGTTCATGTGTGTGAGGACAATGGTGTTGAAATGAAATGCTATTATTATTAAGAAAATGAGCAAAAAAGCGATACTCACCGCCCCAATCAAATCGAACACGTTTGATGGTGGTGCAAAACTGATTTTTAACAAGTTTTTTAAATTGAATGAACATAACAAGTGCATTTGATTTCATCTTCAAAGGATATATCCATGAGAAACGAGTGAAAACATCAATAAAGTGAAATCATCAACAAAATGAATCATATGATAAAAAAAACCATTAGTGCAAGGAAATAGGGTCAGCCCTAAAGATCTATATGTATTAATTCTAGCATAGAAGATGAACAAGACATAGAACTTTGAAAAGGTGTAATGCCCTAAAAAATTCTCGAATAATAAAAATATACAAATAAGTTTATAAATATTGTAAAAACCACATTAAATACTCAAGGGTAAAATGTTAATTTGCCTTTTAGGAGTAAAATGGTAAATTCACATAAAAAGTAAAAAAATTACCACTATCTTAATTATCCCATAAATAATTTCACAAAAATAAAATAAAATAAAATATAAGTAGTAGAATGAGGTGGTGGGATATATATTAAAATATGAGTAATGGAATAGGGTGGTGGGATATATTAAAATTGAGTGGTGGAATGGGGTGGCGGTATATATATATTAAAATATGAATACTAGAATGAGGTGATTGGCTAAGGATGCCTATAAATAGCATCATTTTCTTCCTCTCAAACTATCTTATCTCATTCTATTTTTCTTCATTTTCAAGAGAAAATAGTCTCCTCATTCTTCTCTTCTTCATTTTTTCTTCTTAGTTTTCTTCTAGCTCAAGAGAAAAAGAGTCCCCTTGCTCTTTCTTTGAGTGAAAAAAGAAGGTTGAAGACTTGAGAAGGCTCAGCATACTAAGATTAAAAGGATTTAAGTGTCAAAGGTGAAGATGAATACCTATACTCTTTAGTGTTATTTTAGTTCTAAATATGAAGCATGATTGGTTGTTTACATTTATTGAAAGTTTAGAAGCATGTTAGGGATATATTTGACAATTGTGTGGAAGATTGCTTGTCTTTTATAGTGCTGATAGCATGTTGTGTGATTTATGAATATCAAATACTATTTAGAAAAAAACGTTGTATGTGCTTTGTGAAGCTTATTAAAATGTGTTATTTATTTAAATCTGGAACAATGATACTGTGAGTATGCTAGTAGTTACTAAATAAAGATGATTAAGAGATTTAACCACATATTGATGTGGTGATGTTGATGCTATAGCAGCGGTCTAGTGTCATCGTCCAACCAAAGATGGGTCTTAATGCTACGGTAAGAGTAGTAAGATGAGGCTGATAGTTGAGTTGAGACTTCACTCCAAAGATAGGGTCATGAATAGATAACTGGTCTACAGGCGTTACTTTGATATTCTAGGCCTAATAGGGGATATCAACTCAAAACAATTGAATTGTTAAATTACATAATGCTTGATAAGTGCTTACATGTTTTGTATTTGGACTTTAATAATACTTGAGATGTACTGTGTGCGATCTACAAGGCTATTGAACTTATCCCACTCACTCGTTTTCAGGTAACAATTGAAGATACTTGTATTGACAAGTAATGTGAAAACAATCGTCAGTAGTAGTATACTTCTTAGTTGAGGACGTTATAAGAAATGAACTTTATTTTTTATTTTCTTGTTATAGGGCATGTGACCAATCGTGTTTAGCTCTATTTATCAGTTGGAGGTCGATCACTGGACCAGATATTAGTTGTTGAAACTCAGGCATGGGCCCACCAAATTTGCTCTCAATTTTGATATTAAATTAGAGTCTTTTTTTAATTATTATATGATCCTAAGGTTATTGTTAATATGTTTCTAAGCTAGTTTATTTATGCACTTTTGTATTTTCGGATATGGCCTGGTGCAACCAGGAGATGAGATGATTGATGCAAGAAATAATAATATCCCAGTTCTCGAATAGAAAGCAGAAGTGACTACATATGAATATAATTACGTCTTAAGTTGCGAGACAAATATGTTACTTATGATGAATGTTTAAGGTTCGGGTGTCGGAGTGTCACAAAAGGCAATGCATGATTCTTTCCCAACTTATAAGATGGACAAAATTCTACTACATTATTGGAAGACAAAGATTTATTACAAATATTGAGTAGTTGAAACAAAACCAAAAGGGACGGATGTCCAAATTGTAGATGCCAGATCTGAGTTGGAGAAAAATGTGGAAGATTTGAAGGCTGGAGTAGTGAGTGCGATTGATGAAGGAGAGACAAGTTGGTAAAGGTTATCTTTAAGTATCCCTCGAAGCAAAATTGCCTTGGTTTGCAAACCCTTCATCAAACATGTTTTAGAGTAGAATTGAAAGAACACATTGTTGTCACAAGAAATTTGAGAAGCACTTAAGAGATTTTTACTAAAGGCAGGAACACAAAGAGTTTGCAAGAAACAAAGACTAGACTCTAGAGAATGAGATATTGCATCACCAACATGAGATATAAAGAAAGTGCGACCATTACCAACAATGAGAGATTGATTACTTGAGCATTTTGATTTATTTACTCAATTATGATGGATCAATGTAACATGAGATATGGCACTAGAACCGATGTACCATGCTATATTGGAAACGTTGTCTGAAGGAGTGATGAAAGTGGTTGTTGGAAGAAGATTCTATTAATGAGGTGAGGAAGCAGATGAACGAGGGTATGCCATATCTTCTCTATAGTAACCAACAATTATAGCATGACCAAATTTTTCACAAAATTGACAAGTCAGTTGAATAGAGTTTGATTGACGACGTCGTCAACCACATGATCTACCACCACCTCCACAAAAACAACCATTGTTGGATCAATTGTTGAATTGTGGTGATTGGTTATTGGATTGATTTTTGAATGCAAAAAAGAATTTGATGATCCAAACTTGGAGAAATTAGATTCAGATTTGTTCAAAACAACATTAACAGAAGGTGATGTAGTTAAAACATTTGCATATAGAGATGAGTTGACATATCAAATTTAGTTGTTGTAACCTCATAACTGAGCAATGATGCATACATATCAAGCTAAGATAGATTTGGCTTGTCTTGAAGGAGCTTAGTGATTGAAAGATATTTCGCGTCAAAACACAAGATATGAGATTTGTCGTGGAGAAAGGTGCACATACAACTGGTGAAGCTATCAACAAACTCTTTTATCGTGTTGAGATATTTACCCTTGTCCAAGATCTTTTTCTTGTTGTTTGAATTCCAATTTGGCATATTTGAATCCTAACACAGTTTGAGCACCACAAAGTTCTTCAATTGCTTTTCAAGCACCATGAGATGTCGTCTGACCTATAATCTGAGAAGCAATAGATTCCATTAAGGAATTTAACAACCATCCAAGCAAAGCTGATCTCAGCTAATCCATTCTTTATAACATGGGTTAATCAACCTTGTTTAGCCACCATTAATTGTAGACAAAGAAGCAAATACCCGAAAAAAAAAAAAATTCAACTTGTATCCTTTGATCACTAGCAACACTAATGATTTCCATAAAAGAAAGTTATCTTTATTGAGTTTGATCGTTATGCTTTGCCTGAGAGAACATTCAAAGGGAGGGATTCTAGATGATGGCACCATTATAGAGGGTGTCGTTGTTGATGCTCTTTGTTGAGCGGAAGTAGAAAATTCCTCAGTCATGGTGGTTTGAGTTGTTTGACTTTAATACCATATGAAATAAAATAAAAATACACAATAGAATCTGAGACTAAAAGTTCTGCTCAAATTGAGACAAAGGAAGAAGTATCTTATTTATGATGAACAAAAAGGAAATATAAACATTGGATGACTTGTTTATGTGTCACGATTTGACAGTGGTCTCTCAAACTAATTACAAAGTGGTCCATGTATTGCTAACTACTCAACGCAGAGAATAATGTTGGTTGTAACAATTTCAATGACAATGATAACTAAATTAATGAGTTTCTCTAATAAACTCTTGTTTGATATTTTTTTTCTTTTAACAATTGACATATTAATGTGATATAATTTAAATAGTATATCAATAATCTAGTGTAAAATTTGAAAAATCGAAGCAAACTCAATGGGTGGTGGATTAGACCATGCTATATTTGGAAACCCTTGTATATGGACCTTCTCTTATCTTAAATACTAGCATTTTTTTTATGCATGTGTTTGTAAAACCACATGCTAGCATGGTTTTATGAAGCAAGCATAAGGTCTCATAAATAAATAAATAATTATTTTTACATTAATTTTACTAGTGATATATGTTGTCAAATGCAACAAAAAATAATTTTTACTTAAAAGTCCAAAAAGGGAAGGCTTTAGCTGAATCACAAATAGAGGTTAACATATTGTTATAAAATTGATGTCAACTAGTGTTTGGTATATAAAGTAGAAGTAAATTTATGAACTAAAGTTGTATACTTGAAATTTATTGGCGTCACCTGAGGAATTTTTCTTTGCCGAAAGGTAGGATGACATGCAAGACATTTAAAAAAAAAAAAAGAAAGACAAATTGAATAATATGTTAAGTATAAAGAGTGCTCTTGATCACGTCATTCTTTTTTTTTTTTTTTTTTATTCAATTTGATATAATGGAATAAAAAAGTTGCAGGTTATGCAGTAGATAGGCACACCCATTTATTAATCAATATACTGAAATGAATACGTCAATTTAGAACACGAGTAGCGACTTATGTCATGATCACATAAGACAAAAAATAAAAATAAATTAATTTAGTGATGTAACCAAGGTTGTGAAGATTAAGGTATTGTTGTCTCAGATGGTTTAAGGTTTAACAAATTAAATCATGGTTTTAGGTCTAAAATATCAGCCAACGATATAATCTCCTTCTCAATTAGTTGAAGTGAGGTGCAATAAAAAAAAAGATCAACCTAACTGATTTAAATATGCAATTATAATAACCATAATTACTGAATATATATATTAAAATAATTTGGTACACAATTACATTTTTGGATATGCTTTTCTTTCTTCTTCTTCTTCTTTTTTTTTTTTAAATAATATTCATATCTAAAACTGTGTTTGCACACCTACTTCAGTGTGATTTCCTTGCAACCATTGTTCAATTTAGCCTCTATCAAAATAAAATCATCCATTCTGTTTTTTTAATAATAATAAAACCATTTCCTATTATTATTATTATTATTTTTTTATTTTGTGCTACAATTTATTATTATTATTTTTATTTTCTTAAGAGAAAGACTTTCCTTTTTAACCTTAATATTATATTAAAATATACATTTTTAAATGATTAAATTGATATTTGTAACTAAAAATATAAAAGGTTAAAACCTTTAATTTCATTTAAAAAAATAAAATTACGTGTACATTTTTAAAGTTAAACAGAATAACCAATTGCTAGATTTCTACTTTTCCTTTCATGTTAATATGTTTACCCATTTAGTTTATTGTAGTTTTTTATTTAGAAAAAATTAGTGAACTCCTACATATGTATTGTATATAAACTAATTTTTATTTAAAAATAAATTTAGCTAAAAGTAAAATTATTTATATTATAGTATTAAGATAGAATTACGTCAATAGATTACATACGAAAGATGACTCTTAAAGTTGTTCAAATAAGTAATGATAATTGACGGATTTAAATAACAAAAAAAATATAAATGAGAAAAAATTGGTGTAAAAAAAGTGACTCATGACGAGGAATGGTATTATAATACTATAGGCAAAGAAAAAAGAAAAAGAGTAAAACTTAAAATAAATAAAAAAATTATTTCATTACCGAAAAACATATTTCCTAATTTTAAATGTTGTAAATACACATAATTAGATAAGATTTTTAGAGATCAAGGTATCGTTGAATAACTCTTTTTACAATCTCTTGTTCTTATAAAAAGTCTTTTTTAGAAATTGAGAAAATATCTCTTAAATAAAAAATGTTTATTTAAAAATAAGATGTAAACTTTTGTTGTGGGTAGAGGTTAGCTACTTTTTGTATAATTCTTGAAAACTTTCAAAAGGACCTCATCTCCTTACTCCCGTCATCTTCTTCACACATGTCGCAATCCACTTTGTAAAAGTGATTTCACGACCGATACATAATATCATATACGCTACACCTACGTAAATAATACTATGTCATTCTTTTACACTTAACCTATTGGGCACGTATTTCACTTCTTGTTATAATGATCAGTCTCTCCCAAATTTACTGTAAAATCTAGTAATATATAATTTACCATTTCGTATATAATATATATTTCCATTTGCATCAGTTCTTATTTAATAAAAATTAAAAGTTTTGACATAATATCACTGTTCATATAATACCAGAAATAATTATTACTTACCAAAATTATTGTCCAAACAATTTTCAGCATCCATTCCAAAATCTATGTTTTTATCCAGTACAATTATCTTATCATAGAATCATTTCATATGCATAAATCAAATTTAATTCATTTTTATAAATAACTTCTAACGCATTATTTTTCATATTTAGTCACATACATGCATTTACCCCCACATGTTAATGTGCAACAACTCAAATATCTCAATAATCTTTAAAAATAATTTTCTGCTCATATACCATATTTTTATAGTAGAAAATAAAATAAATAGGCTTCCCAACTATATTTTTACTAGTTTTTTCCTAATTTTCATAAATACCCCAATTGGTTAATCATTCCTGAATGCTTTAATTGACGATTAGCATAATGTTTAGTTATATACTTTTAGTATTTGATTGAATATGAAGCATAATGTCTGGTTATATATTTTCAGTATTTGATTGAATATGAAGCATAATGTTTGGTTATTTCTAGTACTTGCTACATGATTTAGATAACTTGCATGATGACATGGTATGGAATAAAATTTATTGAAACTAAAGAAGATTAAATTAAGATTTAAAATTTCACGTACCGAGGTGATGGTGGCATCTGCCGACGACTCGTGGACGTGGCCATATTTGTTGCACGACATCTTCAGGATTCCATTGTCGATGTTCTTAATGGAGCCGCTTGTGACGACTAAGGGTTCCTCGAACGGGTGAGCAATGGCCGTACACCATTGCAACTATTCTTAAATGTGTGTTAGGGTCATGAACGGTAGCGTGGCTCGAGACATTGTCAACCAGGATCGATTTCTGGACACTGAGGGACATCGGAGAAAGATCTCTTTCGGTCTTACAGTTTAACAAAACAAATCAATGCTTGAAACGATTAATGTAATGAAATCGTGTGCATGTTTTGGATTTTGATTTATATAATGTAGTGATGTGTCAGGATGATCCATTGGACTTTCGAACTCACCCCACTTTCTTTTACAGGTACTCACAGAGGTGGAGTACACTAATGGACTAGAGGAGGTAGGGTAGCCTCACTGGGAGCTTACCATTTGACTTTGAATTTTTTTATTTATTTTAATTGTTTTTATACTTACGAAGAAAACTGGGCATGTCGTCCATTTTATTGTATATCTGTGATATAAATTTTGAAACACTGTATTTGTTTTGAACTGTGAATTTTAGGTAACTTTTTAAAGAAATGTTGTAGCTGCAAGGGAAATGCATATTTTTCTTAGTATATCTGAACTGTACAGCATTGGCTATGTATTTTGATATTTGATTCCATTGAAGTATCTTGATTTATTGTGAATAATTTCTGTGAAAATCCGGTAACGTATTTTTGATATAAATCACTGTTAGTTGAACAGTTGTATGAAATGGTTTTCTTATTTTTACTCCACTAAAAATTATTGGAAAGGATGGACAAGGATTTGATGGTTTGAGGAATGGTTAGTGACAATACCGGTCTTTAGCGTCTGAGGATTGGCCAAAGGGGAGTGTGAGTCTTAGCGCTAGGCTCCAACGTGACGCGTGGCGGTAGATGTCTCCCGGAGCAGGGGTTAGGGTGTGACAGGGTGGTATCAGAGCTCAGTTAGTAGCTCATTGGGAAAAAAGTGCAGTCCGACACATTGGTCTAGACTAGTTTTTTCACTCAAATGGTCATCATATTGGATTTTTACTGGAAATGAATTTTTACTGGATTTGAATTTTTGAAAAGTGAAATGAATAGATGTCACCTACTAGTGACTAGATGACTAGGTGGCTAGAAGTTTAAAAAAGACTAAGTGATACCAACGTGCTTGAGTTACCAGTCGCAGGTCGACAAAAGTACGAGTAGTAGCCCTGTAAGTGGAAGCTTTGCTCCCTGCGAGTGTTGCACTACTTAGGAAATTATTCGAGACTTGGGACCAATGGTATCACATTGAGACAGAAAATTTGCTAAGTATTGAAACATTAAGTCTAGGTAAAGATCGAGTGTGCTAGAAGGCATAATGGATTATTAATTAAAAATTTTAGGACATAAGTTAAATTTATAACGTGAAAACACATACTTGATTGGTCATGACATGGCTCAGGAGGATCCTGTATTGGAAATTTCTCTGTAATACTATGGTGAGGAATCTCAGTGTGGTATGCTTAGAGATGATGAGGTATAGAGGAAACCTGAACTCGAAGACTGACAACTAGGTATGGTGAGTGGTCAGTTCCTTCGGTAGAACTTGTACGCACTGTGTTCTACTAGGTATGGGATGGTCGCATATGGTGGGTCTTGCGTTAGCCTTAGGGAGCGAGACACTTGCAAAATTGTAATGGGCAATGAATAGACTCTTTGGAAGAACTTGCACGCACTATATTCTACTAGGTATGGGATGGTCACGTACGATGGGTCTTGCGTTATCCTTAGAGACTAGGATTTGGCAAAATTATATTAGCCGTAATGGAATTTTTGGTTCCATTATACTAGCATGCATTATTTGCTTGTTTGTTGGGCGATTGCTTGTAAATTATGTAGTATATTATTTTGAGTATTTTACCCAAATCCCTGTACCCTGTTGACTTAGAAGCATAAATCTTTAGGCCACTAAGACACATCGAGAACTTAGAGATTTGAATCTAGAGTTACAGTAGCACGACGACGTAGGGGGGGTATAGGCGGGTTTAAAGAATGGTTGGTTGTTATCACATGTCATAGTATCCAAAATTTTGGGGAAAGGAGTTGCACCCTGAATTGAAGTGGAAATGTAGTTTCATTTATTTTAATTGTTGAAGTTTTGTGCTTCAATATTAAATGAATCATTGGATACTGAAATAAATCTTTGACTTGTAGATAATGCTTAGAGGACATGGTAAACCCAGGGGAGGTAGAAGCCAAAGTAAGGCTAATATAGAGCCTAGACCTGGTGATGAGTGTACGTTTGTAGCAGCAGCACCGGCTGTGATTACTTTGACACCAGAGGTTATTACGGAGATGATGTAGAGAGCAATGGAGCCGACTATTAGGACCTTGCAGCCATTAGCATCTACACAACCGCCAGCATTAGCACAGCCACAAGGACAGCTACAGTTATTGATAGAGCCTCGGGCACAAGCTCAACCTCAAGCACATCAGCGGTTTGTATCCATGGAGGCAGTGCCATATAGTCGATCAGTAGGTTTCGATAAAGAGTAGAAGGATCTTCTAGTAGAGTTCCAGAAGCTGCATCCCAGTACATATGAAGGGACTAGTGAGTACATGATAACTAACAGGTGGTTCTCTGAGATGAATAAGTACCTGGACGCTATGGGGCATTTGGGCCTAGGAGAGTGGCACTTGCTGTGCATGAGTTGGTAGGACCAGCTTACCATTGGTGGGAAATGATTGTGAGTAATCCCACCATTTATCAATCAGCCATGTCAGGAGAGGACTTCAAGATTCGGTTTTATAATAAGTTCTTCTCCACGATGAGACAGAGGTAGCTGCAGTCAGAGTGGACCAGACTAGCGCAAAGGGGCATGACTATTACATAGTACAAGCAAAAATTCACAGAGTTATGCAGATTTGCTCCTACCTTGTTTGCAGATGAGTAGTCCAGGGTGGACTATTTTGTTGAGGGACTGAGGATTGAGATCCAAAAGATTATGGCACCGTTTAAGCTGATGACCCTATTAGATGCGGTAGAGAGAAATCAGATAGTTGAGAGGGATCTGGAGGTTGAGCAGACATTAAGGGTAGGAAGAGGACCCGGTCAAAGTAGTTTGCATGTCCTTCACAGGTGAGACCGAGTGGTTTAGGGATATGGGGAGCACCTCAGGCTCAGAGACTGGCATAGACCTGGGGTAGACAATAGAGACATCCACCTTGTCCCGACTAGCCCGTAGATCCACAAAGAGAGGAGGCAAGGAGGAAGGGGTTGTGCTTTATATGCCATCAAGAGGGGCACATTGCTAGAACTTGTGCTACCAGAGCCGTGACTCCTACACCACAACCATGACCATAGACACGATCTCAGACAGGTCAGCCATAGCAGAGACAGCAGCAACAGGGTCAGGCTTGCATGTACGCCGCAACACCCAGACGGATCCCACCTCAGCTATGGAAGGTACGTTTTTTGTTGTTTGGCGTTGCTGTGCAGGTATTGTTCGATTCCAATCCTACAAGATCTTTTGTTTCTGAAGATAATATGAATAAGTTAAAATTGATAACAAACCCTTTGGTAATATCTTTGGAGGTAGCTACGCCGATAGGTGCTACCATGAGTTCTAGGAAATTATGTTGATGTGAACTCACTTTTGGAGATCAGCTAATTTTAGTTAATCTATGTGTGCTCCACCTTGGAGGGTATGATGTGATATTGGGAATGGACTGGTTGACCCAATATCAAGCTCAGATTGATTGCCAGAGACAGAGAGTTATCGTTAGGTTGCCATTTGGTGAGTTGATTAAAATTGAGGAAAATATGCAAAAAATGTCGAGATTAGCTTTCATGTATGCTATCAAGCAGAAAGAGGACTTTAGGCAGCTTGGGGACGAGGATGCATAGGGAACTAGGGACATTCAGAGAATCCCTGTAGTATGTGATTACGTTGATGTGTTCCCTGATGATCGGCTTGGACTTTCACCACACAAGCAGATAGAGTTTAAGATTGAGCTGCATTTAGGTACAAATCCCATAGCTATTCCACCATATAGAATGGCACCAGTGGAGCTATTTGAGCTGAAGACACAATTAAACGAGCTTCTGGCGAAGGGTTTTATTAGACAGAGTGAGTCGCCGTGGGGAGCTCCAGTCTTGTTTGTTAGAAAGAAAGATGGATCTATGAGGTTGTGCATCGACTACGAGAAGCTAAATCATGTCACCATTAAGAATAAGTATCCATTACCTTGGATTGATGACCTCTTTGATTAGTTGAGAGGAGCACAATACTTTTCTAAAATAGATCTGAGGTCGGGTTACCACCAGTTGAGAGTTCGAAAGTCAGATATACAAAAGGAAGCCTTCAAACGTGGTATGGTGACTTTGAATTTACAATGATGCCATTTGGATTGACTAATGCACCAGCTGCGTTCATGGATCTAATGAACAAACTCTTCAACAAGTTTTTGGATCAGTTTGTCGTTGTCCTTGTTGATGACATTTTGATATATTCCCAAGTAGAGGCTGAGCAAGAACATCACTTGCATATAGTCTTGGAGATTATTAGAAAGAATAAATTGTATGCCAAATTTAGCAAGTACGATTTCCGAATGAAGAAGGTTAAGTTTCTTGGTCACGTCGTCTCAGCGGAAGGAATAGCAGTGGACCCAGAGAAAGTACAAGCAGTATCTGACAGGTAGCAGCCCCCTACAACTACAAAGATTAGAAGTTTCCTTAGGTTAACCAGATACTACTGCAGATTTATAAAAGATTTCTCTAAGTTAGCAGCTCCTATGGCAAAGTTGATTAGAAAAGGAGAAAAAATTATTTGGAATGACAAGTGTGAGGAGTCATTTCAAGAGTTGAAGAGACGATTGACTATAACACCATTTCTGATCACACCGAAACATGGTGTGAAGTATACCCTATGCACAGACGCATCGCTGAGCGATTTGGGTGCAGTGCTAATGTATGAGGGATAGGTAGTAGCTTATGTTTCATGACAGTTGAAGCCACATGAGCAAAATTACCCCATACACGATCTAGAGCTTGCAGCGATCATGTTTTCACTGAAGATTTGGAGGCACTGTCTTTATGGTGAGAGTTTCGACTTATATTCAAACCATAAAAACCTCAAATATATCGATGGTTAGAAGGAATTGAATCTACGTCAGAGGAGATGGCTAGAGTTCCTGAATGATTATGACTTTCAGCTACACTATCATCCAGGTAAGGTAAATGTTGTTGCTGATGCGCTTAACAAAAAAACCAGTAGGAAGGATGAAGAAGTGGGGCAGTTGTATCAGCTGATTGGTCAGTATAATCTGGATATAGACATTGATGAGCAGCAAACATATCTGTATACCATGACTTGCCAGCTAGACATTCTACGCTAGATCAGAGATGAGCAAAAAACGAATAGATGGATTTCAGATCTGATTGAGGGCGTCAAATAGGGCAAGCATGCAGATTTCAGACTTGATACAGAGGGTACACTAAGCTTGGGGGATAGAATCTGCGTATCCTGTTCTGGACAGGCGAAAGGAAACCTACTAGATGAGGCACACTAGACCAGATACACTATGCATCCAGGTGGGGATAAGATATACCAGAACCTGAAGAAGACTTTTTGGTGGAGAGGGATGAAGATAGACATAGCCAGGTATGTCCCATGGACTTTGTCAGTGGCCTGCCGAGAAGTCAAAAAGGGGAAGACAACGTATGGGTCATAGTAGATCAACTGACAAAGGTAGCACACTTTCTACCTATTCGATTTACCGATACAATGAGTAGACTAGGGGAGCTATATGTTCGAGAGATTGTGAGACTGCATGGAGTTCTTAGGACTATAGTGTCAGACAAAGATTCCAAATTTACGTCTCAGTTCTGGAAGAGCTTACAAAAGGAATTGGGAACCAGACTCACCATGAGCACAACATTTCATCCACAAACAGATGGCCAGTCAGAGAAGGTCATATAGGTACTAGAAGATATACTGAGAGCATATGTCATGGACTTCAAAGGTAATTGGAGCAAACATCTACATTTGGCTGAGTTTGTTTATAATAACAACTATCAAGCAAGCATCGATATGGCTCAATATGAGGCGTTTTATGGCAGACCCTATAGATCACCATCTTGTTGGGCAGATTTTGAAGACTAGGTACTCACTGGACCCGAGCTGAATGAGGAAATGAACTTGCAAGTTAAGCAAATGCATACAACGTTAGTTATAACACAGAGCAGATAAAAAAAACTATGCTAATAGAAAGAGGAAACCCCTAGAGTTCCAACCAGGTGATCGAGTGTTCTAAAGATCAGCCCACAGAAGGGGATCAGATGGTTTGGAGTTGAGGGGAAGCTAGCACCTAGATTCATCGGTCCGTTTGAGATTCTTAGATTGGTCGGTGCATGCGCATATGAGCTGGATTTGCCAAATAGAATGTTCTCAATTCATAATGTGTTCCATGTTTCGATGCTACAGAAGTACGAGCCAGACCCTTCACATGTTATACACTAGGAGGATGTCGTACTTCGAAACGATGCTACTTACGAAGAACCAGCTGTTAGAATACTTGATCATAAAGTGCAGAGTCTTAGGACCAAAGACATACCCTTGGTCAAGGTCTAGTGGAGGCATCATAACCTGGAGGAGGAAACCTGGGAGTTAGAGAATGAGATGTAGAGAAAGTACCTAGATCTCTTTATGAGGAGCACCTGACTTGACACATTATGCAGGTACTCTCTATTTAAATTTTGAGGACAAAATTTATTTTAAGGGGGCTAAATTGTAATACCTCGAATTTTTGAAATGCATATACATCGAAAATGAATCTTAAAAAAAATTATGAAATAAATGTAAAATGTTTGAAAACATGTTTTTGATGTTTATTATATGATATTTTATGAAAATAAAATAAATTGGAATATCGGATAGTTGAAAAAACTTAGAGAAACGTTGAAAAACAAATGTTGTAGTCACTAAATGGCCGACTGCTATCATCAGAGGAAAATCACAGAAAAAAGGGGTCACATGAGTAACCGTGGTCACTAAAGTGCCGACCACGGTAATTTTGCGATATTAAAAAAAAAAGCCCTAATTTCGTCATTTCATGCACAAATTTTTCCAAATCATTCCAGAGCTTCAGAAAGACGATCTAGAGTTGATCCAAGGAGGATCTAAAGGTCTGAGGTAGAAATTTTAACCTCTCAATCATTTCAATTCAAGATCTGTGTATTCATTTAGAAAATTATACAGATTCAGTATAAAAAACTAAGGGTTTGAGAGTTTTTGACACATAAAGCGATCTTGAACCAAATAAGCTTGGATCGTCCTTCTAAACTAAGAGTTTATTGATTTAGAACTGAATTCTAGAAGTTTTAACTGTTCATTCACAGTTTTTGACGGATCTAGAGAAATTTCACCTATTTGGAGGGTTTTTGGAGGTGCAATTCTTTGGATAGGTAATAAAACTCAATCTACTCATCCTTTGAAGTAGTGGTCAGTTTTAAATATGTTATATTCTTAATTTGAAATGCGTTGACTGTAATTTCACACCTTAAGGTGGTAAAAAGGGAAATCTAGATTTTTAACCCTTCTAAGTAAATGATGAAATTTATGTTTTTAGATTTTGGACTTTGAGCGTTAATCTTTGCGAGTAGGCGCAAGGGTCATTCTGCATTATCAAGTGGGTGGGATTCTCTTGCTCACTAGTATTATGTAGACTTAAAGTTCAAAGCATGATGTTTGTGTAGCTTAGGATGTTAGATGCATGCTAGAATATGTATGATACCTAAATGTTTTGATTGACAATTGAACATAATGTCTTGTTATATACTTTTAATATTTGATTGAATATGAAGAATAATGTTTGGTTCTATATTTCCAGTATTTGATTGAATATGAAGCATAATGTCTAGTTATATATTTCTAGTATTTGATTGAATATGAAGCATAATGTCTAGTTATAGATTTCCAATATTTGGTTGAATATGAAGCATAATGTCTGGTTATTTCACTAGTTACTACATGATTTAGATACCTTACATGATGACATGATATGGAATGAAATCTATTGAAACTAAAGAAGATTAAATCAAGATTTAAAATTTCATGTACGGGGCAATGGTGGCATCTATTGACGACTCGTGGATGTGGCCATATTTGCCGCACGACATCTTTCGAATCCCATCGTCGGTGTTCTTAATGGAGTTGCCTGCAACGGCTGAGGGTTCCTCGAATGGGTGAGCGATGGTTGTACACCATTGCACCTATTCTTGGATGCGTGCCAGGGTCGTGAACGGTAGCGTGGCTCCAGACGTTACCGACCAAGATCTATTTTTGGACACTGAGGGACATCGGGAGAAGATCTCTATTGGTTTTAGAGTTCAACAAAACAAATGAATGCTTGAAACGATTAATATAATAAAAGTGTGTGCATGTTTTAGATTTTGGTTTATATAATGTTAATGATGTGTAGGGATGACCCACTGGGCTTTCGAGCTCACCCTACTTTCTTTTACAGGTTCTCGCAAAGGTGGAGTACATTGATGGAGTGGAGGAGGTAGAGTAGCCTTAGTGGTAGGTTACCATTTGACTTTGAGTTTTTTTTTTTGGTTTTAACTGTTTTTATTGTTTTTGTACTTACGAAGAAAACTGGGTCATGCTGTCCATTTTACTGTATATTTGTGATATAAATTTTGAAACACTACATTTGTTTTGAAATGTAAATTTTAGATAAGTTTTTGAAGAAATGTTGTAGCCACAAAGGAACTGTATATTTTTCTTAGTATATCTGAATTGTACAGCATTCGCTGTGTATTTTGATATTTGATTTCGCTGCAGTATCTTGATTTATTGAAAATAATTTTTGTAAAATCTAGTGATGTATTTTTTATATAAATCACTGTTAGTTGAACAGTTGTGTGAAATGGTTTTCTTATTTTTACTCCACTAAGATTAGTAGAAAGGATGGACAAACATTTGATGGTTTGAGGAATGGTTAGTGACGATTCTAATCTCCGGCGTCCGAAGATTGATGTGATTTATCCCGCACGCATGATATAGTAGCCGAATGGGAACGCGAGTTTTAGTGCTGGGCCCTGATGTGACGCGTGGCAGTGGATGGCTCCCAGAGCGGGGGTTAGGGTATCACATATGTATACACGTACTGTACAGTTACGTATATTTATGCACATTTGTTTTTTCTTTTAAATTTGTTTACATGGCAAATTAAAATTGTTACAACACAAGTCTCCATCTTTTTCACGTAGGTATTAAGGATTCTCCATCAACTTCTACTTATGTGTTCATATTTTTTTATTATTATTTTTCACTTTGTAACTTCAATAATCTATTGAACAATATAGTAGCGATTTTCATTTTATTGTTCAACTACAACTAGAAATTCACATTTCACATGTGGAGAAACATTCATGAACAATCAAATTCATGAAAGTCAAGATTTTCCATTACTTTTTCTACCATCTTAAACCCTTGTAATTTTTGGGGTTCTTTATGAAATTCCATTAGTTTGGAGAAAACAACTCCTTTTGACATCAAAACCTATGTTAACAAAATTTTTTTCGCTCAAGAAGCTATGCAATGCCCATTTGGTACAATTAATAGTAAATTTTATACAACTGAGATAAATTAATAAGAGTTTGTAAAGCTTGGTTATCAAATATTCTATTTTAAATTAGAGCTTTTATTTTATTACTATCAAATACTTTATAAAAATATAAAAGTTATTTAATAAGCTCTACTACAAAAAGTCTTAATAAATAAACTATCAAACACCCCAAGTCTTTGGTCATTTAATTTTTAAATTAGAGGTCATCTGGTTTCCCAAATTAGAGCAAAGGTTATAATTACATTATTTGAGAATATTCAATGTGATAAACTTATCTCTTTTGAGATATCTAATAAAAATAAATGTAATAAACTTTAAAAACAGGTATTACAAATTTTCCCTCAATATATGACCAACCAATTGTTGGAAAAAAAAAATCAATTTGAGATAATTTTTGGTCATATTTAACTAAAATTTTAAGTGGGTCTCACAAATATATTTTAATGGGATCAAGATAATTCTTAATCTTTGATATGTTGAAATTAAAATGATAAAATTATTTAGTTAAAATTATGAGTATATGAATGAAAAATTGATTATAAAGATGTCTACTTGATAATGTATAAATGTATGTTTTATTTAAAAATTTGTTTAGTCCCACATGAGAAATTAAAGAACTTTTAACTTAGCTTATAAGTGAAAGAAAGAGCTAGACTCTTGATTTCTAGCTCACACTCACACTCAAGGAAGCCTAAGCATCACCCCTCATGTGTGTGACATTTGGCACGCGACTCATGCATGTGCAAGGGCAAGAGAACATTTGGGCATTTTAGGGTGCATTGGTCGCATAACACATTGCACTTCACACATGCGCGTCATCACGAGGAGCTAAGAGCTTTGAATTTTTTGAGATCAAGGCAGATTGGACAGTTAAAATTGTGTTGATAGATTTTGGATTAGAAACATCGAGATTCGATAATTGTGAGTCAAAGCACGATAGCTTAGTTCAATGAATCTAGATTTAACAGTAGAGATATGGATTCGTCAATCGAGACCATTGAATGACATCCGATCGAATGAATGTGATCCAACGAATGTGTGAACCAAGCGCTGCAATGGGTAACGACAGATCACAATTGCATCGAACATTACGATCAAAACAGTTAGATTGCGACCGAAGTCTAAATGGTGAGATTTGACTATGTACGATAAGTCGCATCGATCAACACTATTAGATCGCATCTAAAAGTCAAAAATTGCAATTTAATAGCATATGAACAAGTATCATAATTAACTACAAAATTACTATAAGTAGGGAACCCCATTCTTTAATTTTTTTTTATCCTAGAAATCACAGAAAATTGATTTCTTTCTATCCTTCTCTCCCTGGAAGCTTTTATAATAATTTTGTATTATTTGTGAGTTGAGTATGTCAATTTTGGTCTAAATGTTCTTGTGATCTGAAGTGTTATAATGAGCACTTAAGTAAGACCATTATCTTAAGGAGATAGAGTAAAAACTCTAGCCTCGATCTATTACAACTATTCTACTTTATTTACTGTCATCACCCTGTGATTTATTTTGAAAATCTTCATCAATCGTTCATTTATTTCAACATGAGTAAATAGCAAAATCGGCATATAATGTAACAAATCAATTCCATAGGTTATAAACCAAGATGTAAAGCAAGTAGCCACTGATGTAAAAAACCTAAACATTTAGCAAAGAATCCTAGGGTGAAATATTGAAAGGCCAATAGATTAAATAATTAACTAATTAAATCACAAATTCTAACTAATTACATAAGGTAAATAATACGATGGTATAACATATCAACTATCAGTAAAATATACCAGTAATCAGGAAATTAAACAAACCCCAATAGTATAAGTGCAAAAATGTATTATCACCTTCTACATATTCAACAAGTTTTCTTTTTTAAATTGGGAGATAACAGTTTGTTTTTACATTTTACGAAATATATTATTTAGCATAGACCTTTGAGATTCTTTGTTTGATATTATTATTCAAAAAATAGGAGGTGAGATGCAATGTTATATAAGATCAAGCAAGTCACTGATCATACTGATCGCTTAAACAATGAATCGATTGCTGACAATTTCTCATTACTCTATTTCTTAAGAACAAGCACACCGGTCAATAAAAAAATAAATTAGCAATTAGCAAACTTACTGATTAGCATGCAAATTTGTCATACCGTAGGACTTGCAAACATTAGCCATGTCCACAACAACTTTTCTGATAAATAGATTACCAACTCCAGCTCTACACAACTCCTCCCCCTATCAACCTCTATTTCACAAAACACTAGATTACTTATTCTTAAAAGTTTTTGGATGCTTATGTTATCCCTACCTTCGCCCATACAACAAACACAAACTTCAATTTAGATCCAAAAAATGCATATTCCTAGGATATAGTTCCATATATCGTGGATACCTTTGTCTAAACAGCAATAGAAGAACATTCATATCTCGCCATGTACAATTTAATGAATCTGAATTTTTATATTCCAGTTTTTTCAAAAACAGTCACACACCAAACACCACTACTTAACTTTCTCATTCAACATTCTCTCTTCCACCTCCTATTTCAACCACGTCAACTACAACTCTCTCAACTTTGAATAACCCCACAAACTCCATTTCCTCATCCCCTTTTGTCTCACAACAATCTCAAACAATTCCTTCCACTATTTTACCCTCTCACCCAATGATCACTAGAGCCAAAAGTGAAATTTTCAAACCAAAATAATTCTTTGCCCATACTTATAAAATATCAAGTGATCATGCACCATCAACTGTGACGGATGCTCTGTTCTCTGAAAATTGGAAAGTAGTTATGAATAAAGAATATCTGCAATGATGGACAACATCACGTGGTATCTAATTCCACCATCTCCAGATTAGCATATAGTTGGCAACAGATGGGTGTTTTGAATAAAAAGAAACATATATGGCACAATTCAACGCTACAAAGCTCGACTTGTAGCTAAAGGATACCATCAAATACTTGGGATCGACTTCTTTGAGACCTACAACCCCTTTGTCAAGCCATCCACCGTTCGCATAATTCTCTCCATTGCAGTTCATCACAATTGGGCGATCAAACAACAGAATATCAATAATGCCTTTCTCAATAGGCTCTTAACTGAATCAGTTTTCATGCCCCATGCTTGGTATGACAAGTTGCAGTCCACTCTGATTCATTGGAAATTTTAGAACTTTGTAGCTGATTCCTCTCTGTTCACCTACAAAGATAACACTTCAGTCATATATCTTCTCATATATGTAGATGATATACTACTCATAGGTGACAACTAATATCTCATAAGCTCTTTCATTCACAAACTGCATGAAACATTCGCCCTCAAAGATCTTAGTGATCTTCAATATTTCTTGGGCATTGAGGTTCACAAAGATTTGTCCTAACTGTATCTCAATTAAGCTAATTACATCTTATCACTGCTTGAATGCATTGGCATGTCCTCCTTAAAGCCTGTCTCCACACCGTGCTCCTCCACTAAATGATCTTACTTCATAGACAGTCTTCTGTTAACAGACACTATCAAAGTGTTATTTGCGGTCTCCAATATCTTACTCAAACTCACCCGGATATATCATTCTTAGTAAACCGTCAAGTCAATTTCAATAGAATCCAACTCAAGCCGACTAGCAATTTGTTAAGCGCCTTCTTCGCTATGTGAAAGGAACTGTCTCATTAAGCCTGCATATCAAACCAAATTCCAAACTATTTCTCACTGGTTTCTCTAATGCTAGCTTGGCCTCTTTCCCAGATGATTGTCAATTAGTTGTTGGGTATTGCATGTTTCTAGGTACAAATCTTGTTTCATGGCAATCCAAAAAACAACAAGTAGTAGATCAATCATCCATTGAATCAGAATACAGAGCTCTTGCAAATGCCTCTGCTGAAATCACCTAGGTGTGCTCTCTTCTCAAAGAACTTCACATCTCTTTACCTCCATGCCCTGTCATCTGGTGCGATAACATCAACGATGCATCTCTTGCTGCAAATCTTGTTTACCATGCAACACCAAACACATTGAACTTGATGTTCACTTTGATAGAAACAAGATCCACAACAAAGAAATTCAAATTCGACATGTTCCATCAGTTGATCAAACAGTATTCTTATATCTACGATCCAAACTCAGCATCACTTCTCTTCCTCCTTGGTTGTAGGGGGATGTAAGAGAAACACACTGAGGAGCACAATATCACTGTCACCATCAGTTGGTTACACAGAATATTCTTTTTAACAGTCTCTAATTTTCTACAATATTGACAGGAAATTAGATGAGAACTATGTTATCAATCAATAGCTAATATATGCACCACCTGTCATTCAATCCAAAGGCTGTAAATTCACATCTTCAATTATAAATAAAGAAAGTTCTCAACGAATAGTTGTAGAGTAGATTTATGAATTCATAATTGCTTTCTTGAATATCTGATACAAAACAACTCTTTAAAAAGAAAGATAAAAGATTGAAAAAGATGAGTAGTTTAACTGTAGACCTTTCTCTCGAATACAAGTTGATTGAAATGTTCATCTTTCTAGCAATCGAATTACTTTTAGCAACTTAAAATAGACAAGATGACAACTACTGGATAATTTGAACTCCTCTCTTCTAAAAAATTATCACATTACCTAGTGAATTATATCAATAATCCAAAATGTGAATAATATCAAGTATGAGTTTATTCAGTATGCGATTCTTTAAATTTTTAACAAAAACCAATATGGACTCGTGCATGCTCGCACATTTTATTAATCTTTAAATGGTAAATTATTTAACCAATCAACGTAATATTCAACCGACATAAGAATATTGTAGCAATTGAAAAAAATAGTACCAATTCATTAATATTGTTGAGATAGGCAGTCAATACATGTTGCGATTAAAAGATTTGGCAAGTCGTAAAGCTGCAAGGTAGAAAGGAGAGGAATAAATCAACGTAGCGTCGAATCGATAAATGTGAAATGTAACCTTTAATTTATGTAGATGAGTGACCTACCATACTAATTGGTTGAACATTTGATTGGTGGTTGACAAATTGTCCTGGATTAATTTTTAAACTAATTAAATATAATATTATTATGAAATAAAAGAAAACTGTTGGAGACTTAAGAAAATAAGAAGACAAACTTGATAGAATAGAAATAGGATAGAACTTTTCATGCTCTTGATAATAGGTTTGATTTCAACCTTAGTACAACATTCACAATGTAAACATCCCTTTATATAGGCTATTGCTCATAATTGAGTGATAAATACTATTAAAAATACATAAATATAATGGTTGTTACGAAAATCAAATAAATGCCCTATATGTTACATGGAAATAATGAAAAATAAAATGAACATTATAATTTGGGAGTTATAGAATATTAAATGGTAGTGGTGGTTATTCAAACATTTACAACACTTCCCCTTTGAATACCATCATATATAAATAATATGCTTCGTTATAACTGTCCTAGAAAAAATATAGTAGGAAAAGAAATCTAAAAGGAAAAAGAGTACATATTTTAACAGTCTTATAATATTAATAGGACATCCTCATTAAAAACCTTGTAAGGAAAACTTAGTGGGACAAAACCTTAGCTAAGGAAAAAAGAGTATAGTGCATTAATCAATAACTCACTTTTATTCTCCCCCTCATAATGATATATGTAGACCTTCTTTTGTAGTCATATTTGGAATATCTTTAAGTTTTCTTATCTCAATACCATATACAAGTTTCTTAAATGTTCTGCTTGGCAAAACTTTTAAGAATAAATCTTCAAGATTTTCACTCGATCTTATTTGTTAAAAATCAATTTCATCATTTTTCTAAAGCTCATGTATAAAGAATAATTTTGGTAAAATATGTTTGATTTTGACACCCTTTGATATATCCTTCTTCTAATCGTGCAATACATATTGCATTCTCTTCATATAATATTGACGGACAAGCTTTAATAAAAAATAATCCACAGTATCCTTGACTATGTTGGCTCATAGATCTCAACCACACACATCATGACTAGTTTCATAAATTGCTAGAATCTCATAGTGATTTTAAAAATTTGCTTTACGAATCATTATGACATTGCAATATCACCATAAGTGAAAACAAATCATGTTTGTGACCTTATGTGATGAGAATTTGATAAAAGCTCAATATCTGCATTTTAGCCAACTTTGGTGTTGCTTTTCTCGGAAATATATAATCATAGCACTTGTTTCTCTAAGATAGCATCATATATGCTTAATGTCATTCTAATATCTTTGAGTTGGTGAGAGTTAT